>PITA01011981.1:0-31190 GCA_004023965.1 Spilogale gracilis
GTCTCTGTTGTTTTGTTTCCCTCCCTAGATTACCCTAGTTCCCATTTACTTTCCTTCTCCCACTGTCCTTCAGTTTACCCCTCATGCAACGCAAGTAAGTGAAACCATGCGATACTTGACTTTCTCTTCTTGGCTTATTTCCCTCAGCATAATCTCTTCCAGTCCAGTCCATGTTGCTACAAAAGTTGGATATTCATCGCAAGGTGCATTTTAAAAGCAGCAAATGCTATTTTACTTATTTATTTTTAGCAAATGCTATTTTATATATTCTTGTATGTATAGAGGGAATTCAGAAAGAATAAAGTATGTGTTTTTAAACTGAAATGCGTAGGAGTGCCTGGCTGGCGCAGTCAGAGAAAAGCATGCAACTCTTGCTCTCAGGTTATGAGTTCAAGCCTTATGTTGTGTGTAGAGATTACTGAAACAAAACAAAATGAAACAAGAGAAACAAAACAAACAAAAAAACAACCTAAGAGAACCTCTGAGATGTGGTAAGTATAAATATATGAATATGTGCAAAGAGTTTATGTAATCCTTTCTCTAACTGTATGATGGAATGTAGAGTCCCAATAGGTCTGTACATTCTTTTCTTTCTTTCTTTCTTTTTTTTTTTAAAGATTTTATTTATTTATTTGACAGAGAGAGAGATCACAAATAGGCAGAGAGGTGGGCAGAGAATGACCTGGAAGCAGGCTCCCTGCTGAGCAGAGAGCCTGACATGGGACTCCATCCCAGGACCCTGAGATTTGACCTGAGCCGAAGGCAGAGGCTTAACCCTCTGAGCCACCCAGGCACCCCCATTATTTTCTTTCTTATAGGACTTTAGTAAAGAAGGGTTATGAAAGTCAAGGCCTTTTGATGTTGTACAGTGAGTTGGTTAAGGTAGTCATCAGCTAGCAGTCTTGCATCAAATATTCTAGTGCCTCAGATGCTTTCAGGACTGACATCTGCTGGGCACAGTAAACACAGTTCCTAGGACTCATCTAGTTCTGAGGACCTATGATGTTTTTTAAAATTCTTTTAAAATCAGAAGAATAATGTGAACCTCTAGGTCAAAGAAAATATGTATATATTTTAAGATTTTATTGATTTGACAGAGAGATACACACACTCACAGAGAGAGGGAACACAAGCAGGGAGAGTGGGAGAAGGAGAAGCAGGCTTCCTGTGGAGCAGAGAGCCTGATGCTGGGCTGCATCCCATGACCCTGGGATCATGACCTGAGCTGAAGGCAGACGCTTAACTAACTAAGTCACCCAGGCACCCCTAGAAATAGCGTCTTTTAGAGTTAATCAAGTTACAATAAAATCATTGAGTGGACCCTAATCCAGTATGACTGTTTCCTTATCAAGAGAGGAAATTTGGGTACAGAAACTTGCATCAAGGCATGATGGGAGACATAGGAAGAAAACAGCCATCTCTCCCCCAAGGAAGAGATGCCCAAAACAGATCCTTCCCACGCAGGCCTTAGAGGGAAACAACCCTGCTAACATCTCGATTTTGGACTTCTGGTCTCCAGAAAATGACAAACAAATTTACATTGTTTAAGCCACTCAGAATTTGTGTGCTGCTTTATTCTGGACACTGGCAGGGGTACACGGGCTAAGGCATCTTTTGGGTGGACTAGTCCTATAACAAGATAAGGTCCCCAGTACTATTTTGGAGGGCCTGAGCAGACTCCTTATTTTCCCTGTAGGTAGAGAATAATCAAATGTAAGTAACAGAGTTTATTTTTCAAGAATTTTGGACACACTGAAAATAAAGGTAGTTTAAGGATTTGGGGTTAATGGTATAAGCAGCTCGAACTATTAATTCATGGCAAGTAGGACTTGATACATAGTAGAATTAAGTTGTCTTGTGTGCCTTTCAAATAAATGACTTCCTTAAACATAAGACATTATTATCCAAAATGAATTTTCAACTCAATCCAAATACTTAATGATGGTCGTGACAACGGTAGAGTCATTTGTCCTTAAGGACAGTTGGACCCCCTTGGGGCAGAAAGAAATTACACTGAGCTGAAGTGTTTTAATCACAATTAAAGATGTATCCAATGATGCTTGATTCAGATTGCATCAGATGGAGAGTTATTTTGGCCTAAATAATTTAGTGGAAAATTTGGTAGGATAATAAAAAAAAGGCTTTTTAATTTTTTCAGCAGACAAATATAAAAAATTTCTTTATAAGACAGACTTTTTGTATTATCATTCATTTGCTCATATTTTTTGCACATACATAATTTATTTGCATACTAACAAAGGGAGTAATTTATCTTTCCTCAGTTTCTCCCTCCTTCTCCCGCTGCAGTGGACACCATGCTCATGAAAGTCAGTGTCATGTGTGTAACCACCTTCCTGACAAGGTGGCTGCCTAGATGGCTCCCATGATTTCTTAGTGTTTCCTTAGAAGTCCTTACTTGACATTTATTTGATCCTGCTAATCTAGAGGGCCTTCAGCAAGCAAAAGTTGTCCAGATCAAATGTTTTTTTTTTCTTTGATAAATGCTTATTGTTTGGAAATACTATAAATGAAATTCATAAGTGAAAACAATTTCTGAAAAAATTATATACTATTATTACATATGTCTTCTTCAAAGGAAACCAGTGATTGGGAGGTATTTTTGTCCTTGATTATGACTTGAAAACACAGGTCAGGTAAGATATATCTGGTTGTATTTTTGATAGTTATATTTGACCAGGAAATAGTATACAAGACATGTGGTAAGTGTCTCAGACATATCTACTGCGCCACCTTGGATTCTCTGGCCTTTGCCTGTCTTGCTAGAGCACTGGAAGTCTTCCACTGCGGTTACTGGCTGGTAACTGACTTCGTATGGCTCCAGGATCTGATAGATGTGAGAGGGCAGATAGATAACTTGTCTCTCTTTCCACCCCTTGATGGATTGTTCTGAGAGACAACTTCCTATTTAGGTTATCCCAAGAGACTTCTCTTTGTGAAGGGACTAATTTTGCAACACAGCCTCTTGTATGTGCTCCCCAGTCTTACCTGCCTCGGTTCTCTTCTCCATCATCACAGTGCCCTGGAATTACATCTCCTAATGAAGCTTAGAATGTAAGCCTCAACCCAGCCTCAATTTTCAAGGAATTTCTTTCAGGACTCTAAAAGTTCTATAAATGTGTAGTATGTTGGAATGAATAAAAAAGAGAGTCTGGGCTAAACAGGGGCTTTTGTTCAATCATTTTTTTTAAAAGATTTTATTTATTTGTGGTTTTGTCTTTTTTTTAAGATTTTATTTATTTATTTGACAGAGAGAAACCCAGCGAGAGAGGGAACACAAGCAGGGGAGCGAGAGAGGGAGAAGCAGGCCTCCCGCCGAGCAGGGAACCCGATGTGGGGCTCGATCCCGAGTCTCCGGGATCATGACCTGAGCCGAAGGCAGTGGCCCAACCAACTGAGCCACCCAAGCGCCCCTATTTATTTGTTTGACAGAGAAAGAGATCACAAGTAGGAAGAGAGGCAGGAAGAGAGAGAGGAGGAAGCTGACTCTCTGCGGAGCAGAGAGCCTGATGCGGGCCTTGATCCCAGGACCCTGAGATCATGACCTGAGTCAAAGGCAGAGGCTTTAACCCACTGAGCCACCCAGGCACCCTTCTTCAATCATGTTTATCTTTCTCTGCTTCAGAAGAACTTGATCTGCACCTCCTGCCACAGTCATCTTGTGGCTGCCTCTGGACTAGTAGGGATGGTGCCTGGAGAAAAAAACAACAACCAACAAATCAGATTCTATTCCACTGATAGAAAGGGATCTACCAGATGAACTGAAGAGAAGATAGCCTTCTAAAGGCTGGTTTACTCTTTGACCTCAGCCACAGAAACTTCTTGCTAGACATGTTTCCAAAGGCAAGAGAATCAAAAGCAAAAATGAACTATTGAGATGTCATCAAGATAAAAAGGTAAAAAGATAAAAAGTTTCTACACAGTGAAGGACACTGTCAACAAAACTAAAAGGCAACCTACAGAATGGGAGAAGATATTTGCAAATGTCATATCAGATAAAGATCTAGTATTCAACCAAGATCTATAAAGGACTTATGAAACTTAATGCCCCCCCAAATAATCTAGTTAAGAAATGGGCAGAAGACATGAACAAACAGACATTTCTCCAAAGAAGACATACAAATGGCCAATAGGCACATGAAAAAAATGCTCCACATTACCTGGCATCAGGGAAATACAAATCAAAACCACAATGAGATACCACCCACACCGGTTAGAATGGCTAAAATTAAGACAGGAAACAACAAATGTTGGCAAGGATGCAGAGAAAGCAGGATCCTCTTACACTGTTGGTGGGAATGTAAGCTGGTACAGACATTCTGGAAAATGGTATGGAAGTTCCTCAAGAAGTTAAAAATAGAGCTACTCTATGACCCAGCAATTGCACTACTGGATATTTACCTCAAAGATACAAATGTGGTGTGATCTGAAGGGGCACCTGCACCCCAATGTTCATAGCAGCAATATCCATGAGAGTCAGACTGTGAAAAAAGCTGAGATGTCTGTTGACAGATGAATGGATAAAGAAGATGTGGTCCCTATATACAATGGAATATTACTCAGCCATCGGAAAAGATGAATACTTAACCATTTACATCGATGTGGATGGAACTGGAGGGTATTATGCTGAATAAAATAAGTCAATTGGAGAAAGACAATTATCATATGATTTCACTCATATATGGAACATAAGAGACAGAGTAGTGGACTGTAGGGAAAGGGAGGGAAAACAGAATGGGAAGTCATCAGGGAAGGAGAAAAACCACGAAAGATTCTTGACTCTAGCAAGCAAACTGAGGGTTGCTGTAGGGGAAGTAGGTGGGGGGATGGGGTAACTGGGTGATGGACATTAAAGAGAGTGTGTGATGTGATGAGCACTGGGTGTTATATGAAACTGATGAATTATTGAACTCTACCTCTGAAACTAATCATGTACTATATATTGGCTAATTGAATTTAAATTAAAACAAAACAAAACAAAACAAAACAAAAAAAGGTTCATTCAATAAGGGAAGAGTGCATGATTTAGGGTGAGAAGAAAATAGTCCAGACTGGGGGCCCGAAAGCCCATCTCAGAGACACAGTGTATTTCTAAATAAGTCATGGACATCTTCTCTTGGAACTTCTCTGTCAGAAAAATCCCTATGTCAATTCTGGCCTTCATTCTTTCTCCGGGAGTGAACTTTCTTTTTTTTTCTTTTTTTTAAAGATTTTATTTATTTGACAGAGAGAAACACAGCCAGAGAGGGAACACAAGCAGGGGGAGTAAGAGAGGGAGAAGCAGGCTTCCCGCTGAGCAGGGAGCTGAACTTTCAATATCAATGTATTTGTGATATGTATATGAGACTTGAAAGACTGAAAATGTGAGGCTGCTCTGTTAAAAGGACAAAAGGAAAGAAGGACATTTAATTAACTTTTTTTTTTTTTTTTTTTTTTTTACCACTCTCTTGCCTTTAGTAACTGGGAATCGTAACTGAAGGGAAATTGCTTAAGACATTCAAGATGTTAAAAAAAGATTCACAGCATCTGCTGTGTATTTTAATGCCTGTTGGTACCCAGAGCCAAGACCTTTGTGCTCTTGGGAAGAAATGTAGACATTATTATTACTTTTATTGCCATAACTGTTATTAATAATAAAGAAGATTGTTACAGAAATGACAGTAAGGAGGCACCCACTCTTCTGACCTGTATGAAACCTTTTACAACTTAATGAAAAAAAGACAAGAAGAGACAACATTTAGAGAATTACCTATTTTTTGTGTGTGTATACGAAATTGGGGTCAAGTTTCTGTATTTGTGGGTAACTTTTTTTAAGGACTATGTAATCAATCAAATCCATAATAAATGAGGAAAATTCTAATTTTGTATAACCTGACAACTGAAAAGTATGAAAAGGAAAGCCTTGGTAGGGGACTTGAAAAAAAGATCCTGAAAGGTCTGCTTTTATCAAGATACATGTGGGGAAGGTTTATTATAAATCAACTGATCAGACTATGACTCATCTTCAGGGATGTTACTGGAAGTGGCTATTTGGATCTTACCATCACTGGAGGTAATGCTTGATCTTTTCACTGACCATAAAGATGTTTCAAAAACAGTGACATAAGCTGCATTCAGAGTGTCCACCAGGGCCATTGCAGCAGCAATGTATTTAAGTGTTTAGTCCAGCAAAGAGTTGATATTCATCTTGCCTTTACTTTTGCTGTAAGGGCAGACATAAAGAAACATTCCTTTTTGCTGACATAAAGTCATTACAAATGAGGCAAGAGAGCAGTGGACAATAAAGCAGGTCGTCAGTCCCAATCGGCGGCAAATTAAGAGAAGGTATGCGTGCTTCACGTTGGTGGATGTGGAAAAAGCAGGGTTTACACGCACACCCATTGCTGCCATTATTAGACCCGCAGGAGTCCTGGACTGACAGAGCTGATCTGGGGCAAGGGTGAGGATTGGGCTCCCAAGCTGCTTCAGTGAGTGGAGCTCTAAAAGCCACACATGGGGTAGAGAAGGAGTGCAGACAATAGATAATCCTAACAGGTTTCAGGTTCAGGTAGGGGAGAAGAAAAAAAGAGGAAATAAAATATAAAGGTTGATCATCCAACCCAGACTCCTCTTCAGTGAAGAAATACCTTTTGTTGTGTCCTGGAGAAAATTACTGTCAACAGTGTAGCTCAGTGGGACCCTAATGTCAGTCTGTGGTTTGGCTGCATCAGAGTCTCCTAGAGAGCTTTAGATATACATGTTCTGGAAGTTCTGCTTCACTAGTCTGAAGTAGGACTTAGGATTCTGTGTTTCAAAAAAATCTCTCCAAGGGCTCTTTCTGGCCAATCATATTCGGCAATTCCTGAACTCTACTTAAGCACCAACAGTAACACTGAGCTCATTATTATTTTGTTCTTGGTTAGCTGATGTGATTACAAGTTGTTATCTCATTTCAGCCCAAAATTTGCATCTTCAAGACATCCACCCATTTTTTGGGGTCCTTTCTGGAATGTTTAGAGTAATTTAAAAAATCTTAGGCCAAGTTGGAGATTTTGAACTTGTGATGGATCCTAGTTTTATGATCTCAACCAGCAGCAAGGTAATCAGGGAGCAGAGAATGTGAATGATGAAGGGCTCAGACCTGGGGATGGAAGAACTGTGAACTTTAGGATGGTGGGGAGGGTAAAGTTGAAATGACTGTCTATTGCTAGGGAGACAGTTGAGGCTATTTATTTATTTATTTATTTATTTATTTATTTAAGATTTTATTTACTTGACAGAGAGAAACACAGCCAGAGAGGGAACACAAGCAGGGGGAGTGGGAGAGGGAGAAGCAGGCTTCCCACCAAGCAGGGAGCCCGATGTGGGACTTGATCCCGGGTCTCCGGGATCATGACCTGAGCCGAAGGCAGTTGCTTAACCAACTGAGCCACCCAGGCGCCCCTGTTGAGGCCTTTTAGAGCAGGTGTGGACTGGGATACAGGGTCCACTAAAGGACTAAGAAGTCATCGTGTGGACTCTGCTGAGGGGGAAGATTAAGGCTGGTCTGGGCAGATGGTTAGCTAGTCTTCCACTGATTTCCCAGGCCCAGGTACAGTAGGTTCTCAATAGGTATTTTTTGACTGACTGATAATGGCAAATGACAGGTTGAGTAGGTAAGTGGGGATGGAAGCAGAAAGTGAGGACATTGTGTCAGCAAATAAGAACGGACTAGAAATCTTAGAGGTGAACAATTCTTAGTCATGGGAAAACCCAAGTTGGGGCTAACGTGTGATGGAGTTGAAAGTGAGAGCAGTCGAGAAATTTTGTGGTCCTCATCATGGGTGATTCTGTTATTGAGAATTATGGCCAAAGATCGGGGAAAGTAACTGTGAGCAAGTATCTGTATCTGAGCAAACAACATGGAGGTGACAAAGCCATGAAATAGAAACAGAAAAGAGGATATAGGGAGCATGAAGTGTGAGGTCCTGGCTCTGTCTTATGGGGGACATTTGGGCAAGTCCCATATCCATTCTGGACCTTTGTATCCTTTGGAGTTAATAACATCTTTTCTACTTCCTTTTCAGAGTTGTTGGAAACTTACATGAGATACAGTGATATGTATGTAAAAATCACATTGAAAGGTTAGATAAACTCTAAGGGCTGTCCTAGTTTTGAGATCATGCAACACAAATACTCTAGTTATTACAACATACCAATGTTAAGAGATGTCATAAAATATGTATGTGTGATAAAGCTACAATTTCACTTGAAAGAAAAATATCTAAAACCAGTATTCTAGCACAATTAGCCAAATAGTCATTAAGCTAAGTGACTGCTTTCTTTGAAATGAATGTTCAAGCTTGGGGAAGATAATTCTAATATGTTTTTTCTTTCATAGAGCACATGTTGGCACCTTTTGAAAGATCTAGAAATTTACATGTGAACATGAATCTTGGACTCTATTGCTATAAATGCACCTCTACAACTTGATTTTCTGTAATATCCATTTCTAAGGTAAAAATATATTGCAACCTGGGCACCTGGGTGGCTCAGTTGGTTGAGCAACTACCTTCGGCTCAGGTCATGATCCTGGAGACCCGGGATCAAGCCCCATATCGGGCTGCCTGCTCGGCGGGAAGCCTGCTTCTCCCTCTCCCACTCCCCCTGCTTGTGTTCCCTCTCTGGCTGTGTTTCTCTCTGTCAAATAAATAAAATCTTTAAAAAAAAAAAAAAAAAATATATATATATAGTAACTAAGTGCTCCCTTGATGCTGGCATTTCATTTTTAAATTTATTACAATTATTTATAATTCTGTAACTCTAACTTACGAGTTCTAGTGCACAGGCAATTTAATGTTTCTTTACATCTCTCTTTTTTTTTTTTAAAGTAAGCTCTACGCCCAACATGGGGCTTGAACTCATGACCCTGAGATCAAGAGTCACATGCTCTACTGATTTAGCCAGCTAGGCACCCCCACATATCTCTTGAAACATGGCTGCTCTTTTACTTTGGAATACTCAAAACTCAGCACCCAATCTAGGATACAGCTGCAAAAATGAGTCTACCTATTTCTTACAGTGGCTTTCCTTTCTACCTTATTGCTTCTGCTATGGAGTATAGTCTCAAATTTGGATTCAGATATGATTTCTATGAATTGGTCTCTTGTCCTTCATTTCTAACACAGCATTTTTATGTAGCTAGTCCTTTAGGAGGATCAAAGCTTAAAATATGTCCTTTTGGTAAAGGAAGGAGATATTCCCAGATTCATAGTGTTCTTCCTTGAAGTGTACTTGAGAGAAACTGAAAGCCTATTTGAAGGAGCCTAGTCTTTGGCAGAGACATTATTTATGGTCTAAGAACATCATAAATACTGTAGGTTCTTTATTTAAACCTTTCCTTGAATATGTTGGTTCTAAGAAGCTGGAGGCCAGAAGTGGAGAGAGGAAAAACGTTCTTCTGAGAAAGATGAGGTCAGTGTTCTAATGTTTGGAAGGATTTTTGTCAATTTACAACTAATGCAGGTCTAATGATAATTACCTTATTAGAAAATAAGATACAAAGCAGCCGACTGTGAGTTATTCCAAGCTCTCTTGCTAAGGAGATAGCAAATACAGAAAATTCTGGGGAATATTGTATCTAACACATGAACCTATTTTGGAGCTTGATTTCCTGGAATTGATCTGGGGGGAAGGTGTCAAGTTGTTCTCTTTGCTTTGAATTACAGAGATTGAAAGTGGAATGACATGAATGGTAGCTTGTAGGAAAGGAGACTAAACAGTGGAGAAGTGGTTTTAGAACACTAGAATGGGAGTCTTTTATATTACTCTGGTGTTTTTCCTGGGTCCGCATTGCTCTCATATGACTCTACAATCCCTTGCTCTGTTTTGCTCAGTTTTGCCTACTGTATATTATGTATTGCATAGTGTCTCCCAAAAAAATCTGTTGAAGTCCTAACCCTTGGTACCTCAGATTAGGACTTTATTTGGAAGCTGGGTCTTTACAGAGGTGATTGAGTTAAAATGAGATAATTAGAATGGGCCCTAATCCAATATGACAAATGTCCCTATGTAGAAGAAATTTGGAAAACAAGATAGATATGCCTGGAGGGAAGATGATGTAAACCCACACCAGGAAACATGGCCATATAGAGTTGGAGGCCGAAACTGGAGTTATGAAGCCATAAGCCAAAGAATGTCTAGAACTACCAGAAACTCAGAGAGTCGTGGATCAGATTCTTCCTCATAAATCTTAGGAGGAGCCAGTCCTGCTGATACTTTGATTTTGGACTTCTAGCCTTCAGAGCTATGAGATGATAAGCCATGCAGTTTATGGCACCTCATGACGGCAGCCATAGGTAATTAAGACACTGTACTTCCACCAAGCCCAGAAACTTTCAATGTTTCCTCCAGTCCTTTGCTGCCTATAGAGAAGTAGAATTTCAGAACCTCTAAAAAGTCCTTAATTCTGTTGTCCATCCAGCTTCCTCTGCACAGCTGGAGATGACTGGCAGGTAGAGTCCTTGCTGGGAGGATTCTCACTTGTTTCAGAAAGGTTGAACTGTGTAAGTGACATGAATTGTGATGCAGATTACTTCATGTCAGGGCCTGTGAAACCTTGGGCCTTGGGCATCACCCAGACAAAGGAATATTGACAGATCTTAACTATGGAGAGGGCGTTGTGATAATAACCAATTCAAAGTAGAATATTGCTTTTTTTCCAAGGAAGATTCAAACAGGGAGTCAATAACATGAACCTTCACATAAGCTAGTCCAAGATGAAATACTAGCATGGACATCGACTAATCAAGATTGTCTTGTCCCTTGTGTTCTTGTGTTGGGAAATGACTTTGTTCAGTATCTTTAAGATTTATTCACCTTGTATTTGCACTGATCACATCCATTGAACTGAGGACTCGGGCCAAGAACTATATTTTGAAGCTGAGCTGGTGATAGGCAGACTGTCTCAGCCTTGGAGTAAATCCAGCCATCTTAAATATTGAAGTGGTACTTTATGATGCTCTGGAGACATTTCCATCATGCTGTATTCTTTGTGATCTGCTGAGCCCAACTACTGCATTTGAATACTTTTCTAAGACAGGGAGACTTAGTAAAAAATCTAAGACAGGGAGACTTAGTAAAAAATCCCTTAAAATGCTGATGTGAATGACTGACAGAAAAATAATCATGTGGACCTTTAAGAAATATAAATAAAATATACCTGGTGAAAAGAAAAAAAAGATTTGACTTAACAAATGGGTATGCATGTCCATACCCCTATTTGTACATGGATTTTCTTTGAGTCCAGTTTATGTACCTAGAGAGAAAGGATTAGAGATTTAAAAACTCAATTGCATGTTTGTGAGTACTTTAATTTATGTCAGCATGGTTCTTTACCAGTTAGATATTGTTAACCACCACTGCTACTACTAGTCATGCTGCTATTACTACTATCATTAGCATTTAGTGGGTGTTTACTGAGTACCAGGTGATGTGATAATTGCTTTGTCTACATAGTCCCTTTTCATCCCTTTGACAGCCCTATGAAGTATATCACTTTATCTCCATTTTACAGACTAGGAAACTAAGGCTTTGTGATATTAAGTAGCTTGGACAAGATCACACAGTAAGTGAGGGAACAGGGATTAGAGATTCAGATCTTTCTGACCCCAGAGCTTGTATTCTTATCCATTTTGCATTTCAGTCTCAAGTGTACTGTTGGGAGCACAAAGTGTCCTATTAGGAGAGATGAAGGCCTGATTCTGGGAGTTTGTGTTCAGTTGGCAGAGATGAGTACGGAGCTGACAGACGGACCAGGAGGGATGCCTTGGGGACCGAGCAAAGCAAATGCAGTGCTGCTGGAGAAAGAAGCCATTCCTGGCACCAAACAGCCAGCAGCAGCTTCTTTAAATAAAAACAATGAAGACTCAGTCCTTTGTGTATACCTCCCGTTGCCATGGACAATAATGGAGAATCGTGCATCCCGAGGGCCCTGGTGAGCGTCCAACACCACACTAGTGAGCGTCCAACACCACACTACCCGGGACAGGAACCCGCAGAGTGTGCAGAACAGGTAGAAGAGGGCCTGAAAACTGGGGTGACTTGAGAAGAAGGAATGGGTGGGATGAGAAGAGAAGCAACTCTTGGGTCACGAAAAGGAATTATAAGAAACCCGTATGCAACTGTTTCAAAACATGGCCGTGAATTCTTTGATGCTCTTCTCATGAAGAGGCAAGGGTCAATGTCTCCTCTGTTGAATCTAGGCAGGGTTGTGGCTGCTTTGGCCAAAACGGTATTAGGAAAGCGATGCAATGTCACTTCTGAGGCTGGGTCACAAAAGATGTGCAGCTTCAACCTCATCACTCTGGAGCCCTGATACTCCAGGTAAGAAGTCCAGATTACCGTGAGTCTACGGTACTGGAAGGGTCATGATCAGGGGCTCAGGCTGATAGTCCCAGTGTTAGAGCCATTTGCCTTCTCTCAGGTGTCAGACATGTGATGGAGGCCACCTGCCTGCTGGCTACAGCAGGATGAGCACCGTAGGATAGAGGAGTCACCTGACCCAAATTCCTGATAGACAAAGTCATGAAATAGAATGAAATGGTTGTTTTAAACTATTGGGTTTCAGAATAATTTGTTACATAAGAAAAGATACAAGGAATTCCAAAGTATGGAACTCATAGTTTGTTAACCATTTCTCCTCACTGGCCTGGTAGAATGATAGTGTATGGAATTTTGGGGGTGAGATGGAGAATGGCAGGGCTTGTGTTGAGAATCCTGAGTGGCCTTGTGAGATCCAGGATAGAGGCACAGGTTTATTGAATGATGTGGGTTATATGGGGCAGAAGTCAGCCTGGGGAAGGGATGGATTATGAAAGTGCTTTCTTAAGTACTGGGCTAGATCTTTGTGGTTTCCATTCTTGCTTTAGTTCTAGTGATATACTGTCGGAACTTGGACAAGTCTTGCAATCTTGTCAATACTTGATGATAATACCTGCTCTACCTACCACCTAGGGAAGGAAATGTGGCCTTGAGAAACACATGAGCTGGTGTGTGTGAAATAATTTAAAAACTAGGAAGCACTACAAAAACATATAACTTCTTCATTCATTCATATATATTCACTGATACCATTGCCTAACACTTACCACACTGTATTCCCTACTCCTTGCACCTGGAATAGTACAAAGCTTGGAGTAAATAAATGTTTAATGAATATTTGTTGAAAAGCTTCTTAAGAGTTAATACTGGACAAGGAAGCCTGGAGAAAATGTAGTTGGACATAAGTGAAAATTTTTTTATAATGTTTGTAATATGAAAGATGTTAGGGATAAGCCATTCCCATCCATCTTAATTTTCTAATGTACTTAATAGAACACCATTTGTTTGAGTTTGGCAAATATTAGTAAAAAGCCAGATGAGATCTGGCATCCAGAGGTTGAAGTAGGTATAATACTTCCCAGTTCTGCCTTAGAATAGAAATAAGCTTGGTAGGAGAGAAAGGAGAAAAGGAAGACAAAGAGGTATGCATCATTTCAGTGATGAAGAAAGGCAGCATTATCCAGATATTTATGGCCCAGAGACCAACCTTCTAGAAACATTGAATGTTCTCGACTGGCGAAGTAATGCCTAGAGGCCCCGAAGAGGTGCAGAGGAAGTTCCCAGACCAACCTGCCTTAGTTCAGTTAAATAATCAGATCCTGTTCAGGAGCACAGAGATGTCAAAGACATGATCTCTTTCCTTGGAGGGTTTAGAGTCTGTTGGGAAGACACTGCCTTTAAGTTGTTTACAAAAATAGTTTGTGAAATAGTGGTTCAGATGCTCTCTTTCCTCTGCCCAACACTTTCTTCCTTTTAGGATGTGTGAAATAGGGGTGCTGGGGTGGCTCACGTGGTTGTTTCTGCCTTCAGCTCAGTTCGTGATCCGAGGTTGTGATCCTGGGTTCCTGGGATCAAGCCCTGCACTGGCCTTCCTGCTCAGTGAGGACCCTGCTTCTCCCTTTCCCTCTGCTGTGGCACTGCTTGTGCTTTCTCACTCTCTCTGTCAAATAAATAAATAAAATCTTAGGGGAAAAAAAGGATGTGGGAAATCTACTTGTAACAACAGAAAGCCATTGCCAAGTTGCACAGATGAGGAGAGATCTCCAGGTCATATTCTTCATCATTTTTGGCACTTAGTTCTTCTCTACAATGTTTCTTTACCATGTTTGGAGTAATCACCCCCCCCCACCCCAAATAAAAACAAAAACAAAAACAAACCCAAACACCCAGAATGCAGCTAGAACACTGCTTGCAATAGTGGCCAGATGAAAAACATCCTTCTTATAAACTCTCTTTGTCTTTCAAAAGTATTGAAGGCTGGGGTGCCTGGGTGGCTCAGTTGGTTAAGCCACTGCCGTGGCTCAGGTCATGATCCTGGAATCCCGGGATTGAGTCCCACATCGGGCTCCCAGTCTGCTTCTCCCTCTTGACCTTCTCCCCTCTCATGCTCACTCTCACTCACTCTCTTTCTCAAATAAATAAATAAAATCTTTAAAAAAAAGCATTGAAGGCTTCTGTCTGCCCACACGTTCCGTAACTTGTGCAGCCCTCCCAGGGATTAGGGATAGATTTCTGTGGTTTGACTCAGTCCCTTGCCTTCTGCAGACACAGGGCAGTGAGTGAGAACGATCACTGGTACTGCAAGATTTAAAGGGTATCTAAAGACTCCTTGGCTCCCAGTAGCTCTACCTTCGATTATATCTGAAATTCCATTAGAAATCTAATTCTTGGACTCCCTGGTAAGATGCACCATTTCTCTAAGCTGAAAGAAGGCAGTATAATGTAGTGGAAATGGGAACAAGCCTTAAGCCATACAGACCTGAGTGTAACTACCAATCTTCCATTCTGTTTCCCTGGTCACTTGTGTAACCTCTCTGAGCTTCTGGCATCACATTCATAACAGATCTTAGACAGTTCATAAGGTATACAAATAATATATGCAAAATAGTAGATGGTCCATGAATGGTGGTTATTACTCATGAGCCATTTCATCAGCTAATTGAAACTGCCATCAGACAGGTGCTTGGGGAAGGAAGGGTCAACCAGAATAGTAAAGAGGGAGCAAAAAGGGAAGATGGGCCTTCAAAATATTGCCTGAGTTTTGCCACAGTTTATTTAGAACAGGGTATCCTTGAATTTAGACGGGGAAAAAAATAGAAGTGTGTACTTTCACTAAGCTCTAACTAAAATGTAACATTCCTTTTATTCTGTACATAGCCAACAAACCTCAAACTGGTGAATTTGTCACCAAATTATAGATACTTTTATAACATTCTACGGTGGTTGCAAATATTTCAAAGTATCATTTATACTAATTACTACTTCAAAATTGTGATAGATATTATTCCTGAGTAATATGCTGATTTTGCTATTTAATATGTTAATTAAAAAGCACATATATTACCATGCCACAAAATTGCTTTTAAAGATATTTTGATAACTGTATTTTAAGATAATTATCTCCTTTTGCAATCTTATTCATTTGTTTTATGTATTCTGAGAAGGGGTCCATATGATCTCACTTCCCAAAGAATTGAAATCGGGATGGTAAAGAGATCTTTGCACTCTCTTGTTCATTGTGGCACTATTCAAGTAGCCAACATATGGAAATAAACAAAATGTCTATCAATGGATGAATGGTCAAAGAAAATGAGGTCTACATACACAATGGAATGTTATTCATCCTTAAAATAAAAAAAGGAAATTCTGCCATTTGGATTGAATGGCTGGATGGATTGGGAGGGCATTATGCTTAGTGAAATAAGCCAGACACAGAAAGATAATACTCTATGTTCTCACTTACCTGAGGAATCTGAAATAGTCACGCTCTTAGAAACAGAGGGCAGAATGTTGGTTAACAGGTGTTGGTGGTAGAGGAGATGGATATGGGGAGGTGGGCACCCAAGTTTTGAGTAGGCAAAATGGAAAAGTTCTTGAGGTCTGTGGTAGAGGATGGTGCCTATGGTTGTAGCATACATCCAAGTTCACTGGGAGGGTAGACTTCATGTTACATGTTCTTTTCAAGTGTATTGTACACTTGAAGTGAAATAAATCAAAGACAAATACTGCATCATCTCACTTATATGTGGACTCTTAAAAAACAAAACAAATGGGTGAACAAATAACAACAAACAAATACAGACTCATAAATATAGAGAACAAACTAATGGTTGCTAGAGGGAAAGGGGGTGGGAGGATGGACAAAAATAGGTGAAGGGGATTAAGAGGTAAAAACTTCCAGTAATAAAATAAGTAGGTCACGAGGATGACAAGTACAGCATAGGGAATATTGTCAATAATATTGTCAATAAGAACTTTGCATGGCCACAAATAGTGGTTAGACTTATGGTGATCATTTTGAAATGTAAATAAATGCTGAAGTACTATGTTGTACACCTAAAACCAATATTAAATGTCAACTGAACTAATGTAAGAAAAAAAGACTAAAAGGAAAAGTTGCTACTTTGTTTGGCCTTGAGTATCATTTATCTATTTCTCATGAGTAGGAAGGAAATATTAAATTAGCCCAGTGGGGGAACTGGCAGCAGAATGAATTTAATATTATTTTTTTTGAAACAATTGAGATATTCAGGCTGTTCATCCTGGACCCCTCATCTGTAAGATGGTCAAAGTATTTGGGAGGTGTTTTGGGGACTTTATACCTGGCTCCCATAGCTTCTCCCTCTACTTTTCTGGGTTTTTCAGGTATGTTTTAATTTGTGGGAGCTGAAAGGGGTACAGAACACTGGTAACCAAGGCCTCTCAAATACCATGACAAAGAAGGCAGTGGGGCAAGTTCAGGAGGGTGAGGTATAGAGCCGCATGCAGAAAGAGAGAGAGAAAGAGAAGACACCAAGAAATTTTATAAGCACTCTGACCTGGAAAGAATCAGCTCAACTGGTGGCTTTAGTCTTTTTTCGCTCATATACTCCATGAAAGAATTCTGAAAGATGTTTTTTGAGTTGACATCTAAAATTTTTTTATCATAGATTTAAGCAGTTGCAAAGTATGTATTAGATGAGGTACTGAATATAATATCCATGATTAAAATATATTTTCATCAAAACTTTGGAGCTGCAGATTTATCTCATTAAATTTATGGAGAGTGTCCATCATATAAATTAATTGGCAAAGCTAGTCCCTATTGTCAAACTGTTCTGCCAAATTGGACTTGCTTCATGTCAGAAAAAAAAAAATCTCACTTCATTTTTTAATTCAGAGAAGTGTGTTAGCATGAAACCCTTTGAAATCTTCTTGCTCCTGACTTCTGACTCTTAAGAAGTGAAGGAAGAGGATCTCACATTCATTACATCCTAAATAAACTAGACAGCATATAAAGTTAAAAAAAAGGGGGGGAAAGAAGAAAAGAAGGAAGGGAGGGGAAGGAAGAAGAAACAAAAGAGGCTTGCCATGAGTTTTTCACCTACCTTCCTTATTTCTTTCTGAAGCTTGGTGGTCCTTCTCTCAAGGGACTGTCCTTCAGAAAGAAGCCATGAAAGATCTGACACCCCAGGATGATGTACCTGAGTGGGACCGCAGTGAGTGAAGGATATGCTTTTCTTACAGAGCCGGAAAAGCACTACTGGAGATAGAAGGGTTCCTGTGGCATGGTCTTAAGACAAATTCATTTCAGGAAAGAGGATATGCAGAAGCTGAAGATTTAAGTGGTTGATTCCCCAAAACTACCCCTTCCCTTGGAAAGCCCTTGGGAAGTCTTCATGGACCAGGGCACGTCTAACTGTACCCCAACGTAAAGACCCCTGAAATAGTCTGGCAACATCACATTTATCGCAAATTGCCCCTTTCATCTTGATACCACTGGTGGAGACCAGAACAATCTATGGCCCCTGAATGCTTTCCACCACTACATGGGCTGCTGCCCCAGCCTGGCTCTCCGAACAGCGGTGGGGGGCTTGCCGCCACGTCACCCCCTGGCATTAACCAAGCTTAGGGGATTGTTATTATTATTTTTCTTTGTAAACTCCACATGGCTAACCAGCTTTCTGCGTTTCACAAAACACGAACACCCTGACTTTCTTTCTTTCTGAAAAAACATTGTCTTTGTTCTTGCGCACCCCCTGAGAGGGAGGGGCACGTGACTTCCCATTTCCATGCAGCCCCTGTCGTTGAGCAGCAGTGTGGAGCAAACACTCCTTTTGGAACACAAGAGTCTTTATGTTTGGCATGCTCAGAGGGAGAAAAGCTGAACAGATAGATCTCTTCCTTCAAGCCGTGCCTCCACACCCCACTGGAGAGGGAAGGGGCTGTCCCATCAGTACGGTTGTTGGACCAATTGCATTTCCCCCCACAGGCACAAATTTGCATGGAAATTGCTGCTTTGTGTTGGCAGGACTCTTCTAAACATTTCACCGGAAGAATTATGCCCAACATGGGAGTTTGCCCTCTGGGCTGTATCTCTGTTGGACCAGGAAAAGTGAAATTCCTCCATGAGAAAGGGCCCACTTCAGTCTTCAGCGCCAGGAATTAGCAGCCTCACACTCCAGCAGATTGCATATGTCTCCTGCATCATCTGTGTCAATGGCCCCAACGCTGGGGTGGGGTGGGAGTGGAAGGGGAGTGAGGGCTGTCATCTGGCCTTAAGGACTGGAGAAAGGATTCAAGTCTTTCCCCAAATTGTCCCCTACAGGCGGGCAAAGGTCCTGACAGAGCTCCAGGGTCGGCTCCAGGAAGCAGGAGTGGGGTAGGGAAGAAATCCCAACAAAATAGTGCAGTGACTGTCAGGCCTCCGTCTCAGGTTCCTTGCCCTCTCTTGGGGGTGGGGGTGGGGCGTGGAGGCGGTGGGGAGGGGGAGCTCCCACGTGCTTTGCTTTTCTGGGAGAATGCCTGACACCTGGTATAGCCCCCTCAGGCTGGAGGGAAGTTTGCGGGAGCTTTTCTCCTGGGCGGGCTCCGCTACACTTCTGTGGTGGCCTGAAAAACTTGGCCTGAGGTTTCAGCCATCGTGAACAGGTGGGGAAGTTTTTAGTTTTTATTGTATTTTTTACTAAATCTCAGTATATAGGTAATTGCTTACTTTCTCTAGAGGCAAGACTACCCCCCCTTTTTTAAAGATGTTGTTTGTTTATTTGACCCAGAGAGAGATCACAAGTAGGCAGAGAGGCAGGCAGAGAAAGAAGAGGAATCAGGTTTCCCGCTGACCAGAGAGCCCGATGCAGGCCTTGATCCCAGGACCTGAGCTGAAGGCAGGCTTTAACCCACTGAGCCACCCAGGGGCCCCAGACTGCCCTATTTTTGACATCTTAGTTCTGTGAAATGACCAGAAATTGGGACGAATCCAGGAAAAGTGGGATGAGCATGCCTCTGTGTTTGCAGAGAGTCTGTTTGCTGAGGTGCCTAGTAAATATCTTCAGAATTTCCTCAGAGAGCTCCCAGTCATGGCCACAGGCCCTCCAGCAGGTCAGAACCCCCCCGGCAGACCCAATGGGGCTTCCGGCACCACTGTTGGCTAACTCCAAAGATGGAGATCTGAAATGTTAGCATGTTTACGTTTGTGGAGAGGAGTTGCGGGTCTTGGGGAAGTGGATGAACAGCAGAGGCTGACATGTCTCTTCAAGAATGTTAAGAGAAAAGACAGTGTATGTATGAGGCAATATCAAACTGGAATAAAACATCAAGTATGGGACGCCTGGGTGGCTCAGTTGGTTAAGCAACTGCCTTCGGCTCAGGTCATGATCCTGGAGACCCGGGATCGAGTCCCACATGGTGCTCCCTGCTGGGCGGGAAGCCTGCTTCTCCCTCTCTCACTCCTGCTGCTTGTGTTCCCTCTCTGGCTGTGTTTCTCTCTGTCAAATAAATAAAATCTAAAAAAAAAATCAAGTATGAGCCTTTGAAATATGAATACATCTAACGTGCCCTCAGGAGAGGGAGGAGTCTACTGGGTGGTTTTTAATGCCAGGTTTAGAAGTTTAACTCATTTTGACTTTTCATAAGTTGCTGTGTTCGATTTGGGAAGTTGGGTCTTGTTATATAATTGTGAAATGGAATTTTGATAAGAGGATGGCATGAGCGAAGGGAGCAAGTGTTTGAACTGAAGGATTAGGATGATGTGAGCCAACACAGAGGAGGAGAAGACAGAGGAAAAGCCAAGGGGAAGGGGTGGATGTTGCAGTGAGAGCACAATTTAAAGAAACCATCTGTAGAACAGAAAGACAGAAGAAGCTGACGTTGACTCTGGGACGTCAGGCCGGGGTTACAGGTGGGCAGTCTTTAAATCACACCTGTGTGTCTATAGTCAAGGACACACATAGTTTAAAAATATGTTAAAATTCCAGTAATTTTAAAAATATTTATTTAGGGGTGCCTGGGTGACTCAGTTGGTTAAGCAACTGCCTTCGGCTCAGGTCATGATCCCGGAGACCCGGGATCGAGTCCCACATCGGGCTCCCTGCTCAGCGGGAAGCCTGCTTCTTCCTCTCTCACTCCCTCTGCTTGTGTTCCCTCTCTGACTGTGTTTCTCTCTGTCAAATAAATAAAATCTTTAAAATATATATATATATATATATATATATATATATATATTTATTTATTTATTTATTTATTTATGGGGTTGGGAGGGTCAGAGGGAAAGGAAGAGAGAGTATCCCACTGAGCACAAAGCCTAACTCAGGGCTTGATCCCATTACCCTGGAACCATGATCTGAGATGAAATCAAGAGTTGCATGCTTAACCAACTGAGTCCCCAGACATCCCGGCCAATAATGTTTAAAAACTTGGAGAATTCACATAAAAATTCTGGGTTTCTGAGTTCTCTGGGAAAATCAGAGGAGCAGGCACCACCGACCACCATCCTATCTGGCAATACTGGGGTAAAGGGGAGATGTGGCTGGCTCCTTCCATTTGGCCAGGAACTCTACGGTCTGCATGTCCACTCCTGATTGTGGCACTCCGTGTCCCCTTACTTGTTTACATCACCTCTTCTGCCATGTGGCACTTCATTTGAAAGCTCTGGACTCAGCTTGTCTTGGCCTGGTGAAGGGAGGCCACCCATTGCCAGGCTTCCCGAGGGAATTGCTGGTCTCTGCTGATGCTCCCGTTGACTCCTCTGGTCAAGGTCATCAGTGTAGAGAATGTCAGCCCTGGCTGTTTCCCCTTGCTCTCATCACTATCTGCCAGGCCAGGCTATCTTTCTGGAGCACAGCTCTGTGATATACAACCTTGGGCTGGAGTCTGGAAGGCTGAGACTTAAATGCGGTGGGGCACAGGCATGGGTTGTGTGGCCGGACAGTATGGAAGGCAGCTTTGGAGTCAGCCTCTAGGGCACTGGGCTGCCTGTGTCAACAGCTCTTATTTTAACTTGTAGCTCGCCTTCCCAGGGTCCTCGATGTGCTCACCAACACTTGGAAGGACAGTGGTTCCCCTGTTGGTGGGTTTTCTTTAGCCCTGCCCCCTCCATTGAAAACAGTCCCTTCCTGAAATTCTCCCTTTTCTTTTCTTGTGTGCATCTCTTTCCTTCCACAATCATGGCTAATCCGTCATTAGCAGCAAGTGTTTTCTATCTCAGCCATCTCAGCCAGTCCAGGGACCAGCATCTTGGGCTACCTAGTTGCTTTTCCCTAAACCCAATTCGGCTTGCCTGCCCCCTGGGCAGTCTCTCCCCAGTCTCTCCTGGAGGTCCTGGCTGCTTGTGCTGGACTATACAGAGAGATCTCCTACACCCGCTACGGCAGCCCTCTGGCCTCTAACACTGATTTCCTTCTGCTTCCCTGGAGAGTCCTTGCCCTGCAGATCTAATCAGGTGCCCTCTTCATGAGACTGCTGCACCCCTTCCTCTGTTGCATGGTCCTCCCAGCCTAGTCTTGCTCCCAGTCTGTCTGCTTCTATCCAGCCACTCTCCTGCCCCTGCCCTCCCTTGTCTTAGTGAGCCCGTGTCATCCATGGAATGAGCTCCCCTCCCCTGTGTCAGCCAGAGCTGTGATGGAGAGCTGTCTTCCAGAGGCTTCCAACTGAATAACACAGGGAGAGCTTTCATGTGGGAAAAGTGACCTCTGAAACTACCCTTGAGTTTGGAATGAAAATTTAAGAAACAGAGCTGTAGAGTTAAACTATCTTTCTCAAGGAGCTGAAGCATTTGCCAGCTTGAACAAGCATATCATGTTTTTCATCACCTCGATGTGGTATAATCCCATTTGTTTCTGAAATATTTTCCTAAAATGTGTGGAACCAAATAAAAATGTATAATAAATATAAATGTATAAATGCATATATATATATGCATATATATAGTTGTCTGCTAGAGTACACTGTTAATGTATATTTTCTCCTTATCCAAGTGGGACTGTGTACTCTTCGTCAAGGAAAGTGCTCAGGGCAAACTACCCTGTGGCTTCCCGGCTAAGGAGCATTAGCCCACCACGCTGTGGTGTGGTCGGCACCGGGTCCCCCACCTCCCTACCTGGTGTATTCAGCAATGCCCGGGTTTCCTTTCTGCCACTTAATCTAAGGGATACTTTTAATCCCTCATTGATGATGTAAAGCCACTCAGGGATAATTTTAGACTTCCTACCATGAAGCACAAGGGAAATAACAACCTGGATGTTTGTGATTGGAGGAGATTTCAAGGAAGCTGTTAGGGAAGAGTGGTCCACTAGGGGTGGCTTGAGGAACCTCAAAAATGCTCCTGTCGCCAGGGAGGGTCATCCCCAAATGGCAGGCTTGGTAGCTAGAAGCAACAAGGTAGAAGTCCTCTCCTGACTTGAAGGGAGTTGAAGAGAACCAAGGGAGGGTCTGTCTGTGGATGGCGACTTCTATATGTAATTCTATGAAGAGACGATGCTCTAAGCCAGCCCGCCGATTTCTAGCACACTACCCAACCTCCATACTAAAACCTTTTTCCTTTTTACTCCCTGTAATGGTTACCCTGAATATGTTCTGATAAATGAAACGAAGAGAAGAAATAGAATTTCTATCTAGTGCTAGCTACTGCTATGCAAAAGAGGCCAAAATAATCATCTGTCATGCATTTATCAAATTCAGGACTCTCTCAAGTATTAAATCAATCCCATCAAAGCAGTTTTATTGCTGATGGATGAATGGATTGAAGTAGATGTATAGCTTTAGAAGGGCTTGCCATTTTGAGTAGAAAAGGTTCTGGGAGGCTCAGTGGCTTGGTGCCACTCTTTCAGAGCCCAGCAGTATTTACTGAGTACGTTCCAGTTCTATTGCTTCTGGGCTTACTTTGTCGAATTGTGCTATTTTTTTTTTAAAGATTTTATTTATTTGACAGAGAGAAACACAGCGAGAGAGGGAACACAAGCAGAGGGAATGAGAGAGGGAGAAGCAGGCTTCCCGCCCAGCAGGGAGCCCGATGTGGGACTCGATCCGGGATCATGACCTGAGCCGAAGGCAGTCGCTTAACCAACTGAGCCACCCAGGCGCCCCCAAATTGTGCTATTTTAAGAGTATTCTATTCCAAGAACTTCAGATCGAATTCGGAACATTTCCATAATTCCAGTGAGTTATAAAGAGTGTGGTCATTTACTCAAAATCATTTAATATCTAGGCCAGTGCTTAGCCCAGTTTAGTTCTTAGGTGACTGTAGCAGAAGGAATAGTATCCAAGTCTAACTCTATTATAATAAATTATCTTATTGTTTCTCTAATTAGCAAGGTGACTCTTTAAACATCGGTGACACATTGGAGCCTCTCATCTTAATTGTTGCTGAAATTTAAGTGGAAGTGAAATAACAAAACAGACTCTGTTTTATGTATAAAGACTAGCAATGCAGAAGTCGTGTTTATTTCCAGGAAGCAATAATGAGTTTACATTGATCTATTTATCTTCTTTCACCTGTTGTCATGCTGTGTAGTAAGTGGCTGGGGTTTGTGAATTCATCCAAGACCCAGTAGCTCAGTGAAGTCTAGCAGCTTCAAAGAGCCGTTCTCTGTTCCCTTGATTTCTTGTGTCTCTAGGAGTACTAGGGTTTCCTCAGGATGGGCAAACGGAACAGAGGGGAACAGCAAGAAACCAACTGTGACCCATCTTTATGACACAACTTCTCTTTAGACCACTGCAACTTTATTATCTTTAAAATGATATTCAATATACTTTCCAAGGATTTTTGATGTGGGACAGTTAGTGGAAATGAGCAGAACTCCTCAGTATGAGAAGAGTTCTCATTATACGTTTGTCCATTATGGAAGTGTTTCTTCTATAGTTCAAAGAAGCCAAAAGATTTGACTCCCTGTATGTGCTAACCACAGAAGCATAAGCTATTCAGACTTGAGAATACTAGAAAGTACTTGTCAGCTCCCTGAAGAGAGCCAGAAGTGAGTGAATTTAAATGGAAAAAGATAAGGCAAAGGGTTTTATTGCTGGAGAAATTGGTGGACACTGACATGAGCTACTTTGGAAAACTATGGAGTTTTTGGTTCTAAAGACCTTTAAAAATAAGGATTGATCCCGACTGTTCTGTAGTATATTTGATTTATAGACAAAAAGGAATGGACCAGAGCAGGACTTTCCAATCCGTGCTCAGTGGGAGTTTTCACAGGGTTGGGTGGGAGAGAGTCAAGGAGGCTGGGGTGCCCTGGCCAGACAGAGGCATATGCCTCTTCTGTTAGGCATGTGCTGCTAAACCCTGAAAAGAGATATGATCTTCATTTAGTTACATAGTTCCAATTTTTAATTCACGTAAGAGATGATCAGGAAGCAAATATTAATAGCTAGAAAGCATTGAAAATTCACTTTGGAATTAGAACATTTCTTCTTTAAGTATCATAGTTTAGAGAACTCTCCTTCAGTCTTCGTTCACTGTGCATTAGAGCTCATATAAAGAGGTCACTGTATGTGGCTTGTAGTAGGTACTCGGTAAATGTTGAATGAATGGATGCAGAGGAGAGCAGAAGTAGCAAAACACATTTGGCTTATTTATTACTTGAATGTTATTGACAGAAGAAACACTGAAAACATTTGTTGTGTAGGGAAGAGGTCAGCATCTTTTTTTCTGGAAAGGACCAGGTAGTTAGTAAATATTCAATTTTGTGGGTCATGCTAGCAATGTTACAACTAATCAACTCTGCCACTGTAGCATGAAAATAGCCATAGGGAATATGGAATTGAATAGACATGACTGTTCCAATAAAACTTTATTTGCAAAAACAGGTATCCTGCTGGGTTTGGGGGGCCATAACGTGTTGATCACTAACGTGGAGCACAGGTATGAGCAAACCTCTTAGCTTCACGGATATTGAGGGTAATGAAGAAGAATATTAGGTGTGAGTATCATCACTAATAGTGGCTTATTATTGGATTAGCATTTTGGTAAAGAGGGTTCTAGACTTTCATTTCAGCATAGCTGAATAAAAATCAACTGCATATATATATATGCATATATATATATATATGCCAACAAGTGTTCACTTCATTTTGTTGTCATTTCAGCTAACTCTTCCTTTCTCTTCTTTAAACTCCTGTAAGGTGCTTCTACATAATAAAATATTAAGAAAAATATATTTATCTTTCAGAATGAGAAGTCTTATTTATGAAATGCTTTGTGTGCCATAGATGCAGAATTTTTAATCTATGGAATTAATTCCCTTTCCTTCTTACACAGATAAAGCCTTCTTTGTTTACGAAGGACCCAGTGATAAAGGAACCAGATAAAGTTAGCCCATTAATGGTAGGCAATCTGAAGTGACCAAATAACACATTTCTGGCTGAAACAAAAATGGCTGACTCATAAATCAGCATGGATTTTGTAAATGTCTCATACTATAAAACTCCTCTCTTTATGAAAACTCTGACATATTTATTCTCATCGTCTCTCTATCTCTATCTCTGTCTGTCTCACTCTTAGAGATAGAAACAGAGAGAGGATGAGAATAAATATGATTCAGAATTTTGAATAATTACTGGCACTTTTAAAATATTTTATTTTATTATTGTGGCACCCCAGTACTTACATTGATTGCAATAACTGCATTAGTTCAAACTATTCCAAATTTGACCTGCTTTATAAGAAGATTAGGACATTAATTGTTTGGGAATTAGAACAGTGAAAGGAAACAATCTTTAGGCAGGGTGGATTTACGATATAATACTAATTATGTCATTAACCTTACCTACAGAGCCATTAGGGTGGTCAAAAAAAATCCAGGACAATATAGTATTTCAGTGTACAACATTTGTTAGAAAAGCAATTTATAGCTAAGTTGGAATAAATTCCATTATGCAAATTCCTTTTAAAAAAAGGTCTATTAAGGGGTGCCTCTGTTAAGTTGGTTAAGCAACTGCCTTCGGCTCAGGTCATGATCCCGGAGACCTGGGATCGAGTCCCGCATCGGGCTCCCTGCTCGGCGGGAAGCCTGCTTCTCCCTCTCTCACTCCCCCTGCTTGTGTTCCCTCTCTGGCTGTGTTTCTCTCTGTCAAATAAATAAATAAATAAATAAATAAATAAATAAATAAATAAATAAATAAATAAATAAATAAAATCTTAAAAAAAAAAGGTCTGTTAAGTAGCAAGTAGCTAATTATTATAAACTTTAATGCTTGTGTCTAGAAAATATCTGGAAATGTAACATATTTGGTCCTGGGATTTTGTGTGGCCCTAAGTAAATCTTTTAGCCTTTAGCTCAGTTTTTCTATGTAATTCAGGGTATCATGTTTAGAATCACAAATTTAAAATCATGAGAAATGGTCAGATGAATTTATTGGACAATATGCTATTTTATTTATTGTATATAATTTTATTTTTACTAATGATGTTTCTGGACTTCAGAGAAAGTGACTTGTTTGTGGCCTCATAGCTCATTGCAGCTTTAGAGGTGAAGAAGGTCCTTCTCGACGCCAGTTGGGCCTGACTCTCACAAGAACAGGGATTTCTCGGTGAAGGCTGGGGTGGTGAGATTATTTACTCAAAAGTCTCATCCACCTCCGCTCTGGCTCCAGCATCCCCCCAGTTCTCTCTGGGTTTAGCCTTCTCTGGCAGAGCTGGAATGACAGTGCGGAGGTTCTATCATGGCTGTTCCTGAGGGGCTTGTGCCTTGAGGTTCCTTGCTGGTCTTTCTCAATGCCTCAGTCACCCCAGAGAAAGAGAAGCCATTTCTAGCCATTTCTAGCTGCTGTTCTGTAAAAGAGGATGATGGTAAGGACGACATTCTGGGAAACTGACTGTTCTGATTTTCCCATGTGCCTGGCGCCCTGCTGCTCTGGGTTCTCACTGCTGATCAGGGCACTATGCGTGTCTAAAGGCTTAGCTGAGAGCACATCAAAGTATATTCTGCTCTAAGATGCTGCTCTCTCTCTCTCTCTTTCTGTCTGTCTTCTTTTTAAGATTTTATTTATTTATTTGACAGAGAGAGACACAGCGAGAGAGGGAACACAAGCAGGGGGAGTGGGAGAGGGAGAAGAGGTTTCCAGCAGAGCAGAGAGCCCAATATGACTGAGCCACCCAGGTGCCCCAGTGCTGCATTCTCTTGGAGTAAAATAACCACATTTTGTGTGAAGAGACCCCAGTCCCCATTGCGGTTCTTCTATTCCCAGATCTGCTGTTATTTGCATCCTTGGGCTCATCACCTGACCTCTGAACCTCCCCTGTAAGGAGGAGGGGATACTCCTATCTAGCTTAGGGCTACAGTGATAAGGACAGGGATATCCCAGCTCCACTGTCTCTTAGTGGCATGTGACCAAGGGGAAGTTACTCAGTGTCCTCACCTATAAAATGAGTATAATAAAATGATATCTACCTGGTAGGGTTGTTATAAAGATTGATCACATGTGAAACACAGCAACTCCTTGCACACAGTTATGCATACACGTTAGCTATTATAATTATAGTTGATATAATATAAAACTGTTATAATATACATATAATATCATCATATTATAAAATATATATAGTTACAATATAAAACTGCCTTGTAGAAAAGAACTAAATTAGGGTAAATAATTATGTATTAGTACCCAAATAAGAATTGGATTTAAATGCATTTCTCATGGTGTGGGAATCCATCGATACTTGGTAGAAAGGACTTGTTCCAAATATTACATCCTTCCCATTTTCCTTTCTGTTTCTTTTTATTGTTGCAGTTTATTTTCCTTATCTCCTATTTCTCTTTCATTCCCTGGAAAATGAAAAGTGATCCTGAAAGGGGAGGATGAAATTCTTTCAACTGCAATGTAATAATGCTACCGATAAAAATAATATGTAGTCAAATCTGCAGGCAGCAAAAACCAGTTTAGCTCAGCTCTGTTTTTGGTGAGGCCAGTGAAAGCCTAAAAAGTTTTTCAGTGATTTGTAAGACGCAGATCACAGTTCAGGTTAGACGGCAGTTTGGAAAAATTGTTGGGTGTGAGTGAGGAAGGGTTTTCAAACATTTCTCTCCCATGTATTTGTAGGTTTGAAATGGCACAGGTGTATTAGGTAAATAGATTAAAAGTGTGTTCAGCTGTGAGATATTAATTAGTTATTGGCGGGGACGAATACTCTGTGCGTAGACTATGGGGACCCTCATTTGAAGAGTAGGTGTTGTAAAAGTGGACAATGGGGAAGCTACTCTGTGGTGACCAGGAGGCATTTGGATAGCTACCCCACCAGGTCCTCATGTGTGACTTCTGTCTCATTTATACTATGTGCTCCTTGGAGAGGGACTCATCAGGACACTGCCCCATCTGTAAACAATGAATCGTTCTATAGACCGAAGAGGACTCTGAGACTACCCGTTAGTAGTTGATCTCCATGGCCACCTCTATCCCAGTCTGTCTGGCGGTCTATTTCTCTCTCTGTCTCATCTATCTATCCCTGTTTATCCATAATCTATCCATCTGTCTATCATCTGTTATCTATCTATCCAACTATCTTTCCATCTGTGATCTCTGAATAAATTGGATTCAAGGAGACTGTTGCAGGAATTGCCAAGAATCCACACTAAGTGTGGGGATAGGGGATAGTGAGTGCCTTAATCCACATTAAGGACAAACTGTGAAATGGGTTTGGACAGTTAGTCTCAATGGACTGTAATTTCCCTAACTTAGTGGAGAAATCGCTCATTTGCAAATTGAGAAAGTCCTCATTTAAGTGATGTGACTTAACTGATAAGAACAGAAATTATACTCCAAGTTTCAGCAATAGTATACATATTTAAATTCCCCCAAGAACTGTTTATGCAGAGAAGAGCAGCAATGGCTATTGTACCCGTAATCTGTGCATTAAAGAGTCCCACAGTGCCCATTTACACAGCAGACCGTGGCCTGACTTCAGTGGCAATGAGCTGTGGACTGAACACTCACTGAGAGCTACCAGGCACGTTCCCTTACTTGGTAGTAATAGCTCCCGTGGAACCCTTACACATACTTAGAATCCTAGTGTAACAAGCAGGATGAAATGAATGCATTTCTGCCTTTACTTCTACAAAGTTGTTGTTGTTTTCCTTTAAAGGCTCATTTCTACTGGCATTAACTAAATGCGAGAATTCCCAGAAATCTAACTTGAAAATGAGAGCTGAAGTCTATACTAACAATGTTATTCAGAATTGAGTCATGTTATAACATACTATATATCATATAGTGTCAAATATTGCTTTGGTTTGCAGACATAATTAGTATAAGCTAGCCATTAATAGCATGATATATGATACAGGGACCTTAAATATAACAAAATGCAACTAATATTTATCTCTAATGTGCTATAATCTTTATTCACATCACAAAGCATTAACAAAGGGTATATTCTTTAATGCTACACTCCCAAGGGTTTATTTGAACTTTTTTCTGGTTTAATTAGCTTATTCATTTTAATTAGAGTATAGCACAACATTTACATGGTGTTTAATCTGAAAGCTAATCCTCTTTTCTTAAAAGATTAAGTACAGTAATCAATATAAAATAATGGTGGCTGTATCTCATAGGACTGGTACTTTGGCTACATGAACAACTTCTGCTGGAAATTGCAGAAACATAGATTTTCTCTAGTATTCTTTCTTTAAGATGTGAATGCCACAAGAATGGTTTCCTGACTAATTAGGAGCTTCCAAAAAAATCAGATTCTTGCCCTGCCCCCTGACATTCTTGGATGGTCATATCTTTTGGATTTGAGGAGGAAGCCCCAAACTTGCTGCAGTCATCCTACAGACTGTATTCATGTGTTTATGCTCCCCATCTCCACCACCACCCCCTCCTGCTCCGCTGGAATTCTCCCCTCTCAAGCCCAGTTCATCCTAGTGAGGGGGTCTGACCTTTTGCTAGAGACCAGCCTGTTTTGCACCAGTGTTATTTGCTCTTGCTAAGAGCTTCCTAAGTAGCCCAGTTCTTGCCCTTGCCTTTGGCAAATCCATTGCCTATGTGGACAACCTGCACAGCAAGCCCCCCTCTCTCAGTTCCTTGAACTCCAGACCAATAATGACTTCCTCTTCCACTTTGCTGTAGTCATTCACTTATATGGTCAGGCTCTAGACTTGTCATTTCCAGAGACGACACTGCTTTGAAATCACTTATTTGAACATGCTGCTCTTCAACCCCTGCTTCCTCTCCTTCCTGTCCTCACAACAGCAGAACTTCACTAAGACTTGTAGTCCACCAACCTTTCCATCTTCTCTTCTCTTTATTTTCTCCCCAATTTGCTTAAATTGCATGGCCATTTCAACCTCTTTCTTGAAAATACCCTTGGTCCCCTTGCCCAACTCATTCCATAATAAAACTCCTATATTGGATGAACCCATGCATGTATTCACCTTCCCTATGTCCATTCCCAAATGGAATCTTTTCCATAATTATGCAAACATTCTCCTCCTCCTCCTCCTCCTCCCCCTCCCCCTCCCCCTCCTCCTTCTTCTTCTTCTTCTTCTTCTTCTTCTTCTTCTTCTTCTTCTTCTTCTTCTTCTTGAGACAGAGAGAGAGAGAAAGTGTGAGCACATGAGGGAGAGGCAGAGGAAGAGAGAGACTCCTAAGCAGACTCCTTTCCCAGTGTAGGGTTCAGTCCCAGACCCCCAAGATCACGACCTCAGCCAAAATCAAGAGTCAGACAATCAACTGACTGAGTCACCCAGGACCCCCTCAAATGTGCTTTTGTATCCCCTAGTAAAAGAGTTCTCCCTTAGCTTCAACTTCTCATCAACTGCCTCTTTCATACTTAAGATTCTAAGACTTGTACTGAAAGACCCCCAGAGTGGGATGTCCTTCGCCCTGAGGAGACCCTCCCAAGGAACAGCGAGACCACTTCT
>PITA01011981.1:31290-64252 GCA_004023965.1 Spilogale gracilis
TTGCCGGCTACCTGCTGGGGGTCTTTCATTACATACATAATTACTTCATTTCCTCATTTATTTTCTCTTCATTCAGTTCCAATTTGGTTTTTACCTTTACCTCCTTATCAAAATTCATCTTATGAAGATTGTCACTTTCATGTTATCAAATTTAATTGACACTTATTAGTGATATCCCATCCTACCTCCCAGCAGCATTTGTCAGAACTATTAATTACTGCCATTTTGAAATACTTTTTCTCTTGGATTCAACAATACCATATTTAACTGGTTTTCTTCTACTTCTCTCTCCTTTCTTATTAACTCTGTCTTGTGGCCTTCTCCTCTTCTGTCTAGACTCTACATGGAACAACTCAGAACTTGGTCCTGGGCTCTCTTAATTTCTTAAATTCTTGAGAAGATTCGTTCAAAAGATTCTGAAGATAAAAAATCCATCTATATAGAAAACACAAGTCCACATAAAAACTTGTAAATAAATGTACATAGCAGCTTCATTCACAGTAGCCCCAAACTGGAAACAACCCAAAAGTCTTTAAGTGGCTAAATGGATAAACAAAATGTGTTATCTCTACAATGGAACACTACTCAGCAACAAAAAAGAATGAAAAACTACTACACACAAACAAGGATGAATCTCAAATGCCTTATACTAAGTGAAAGAAGACTGACATAAAGCAAATGTATTAGATGATTCCATTTATTTATAATTCTAGAAAATGCAAGCTAATCTATAGTGACAAAAAGCCAATCCGCATCATAGGGGAAGAGAGGAAAAAAGGAAAAAAGAGGAAACCAGAGTATCTTAAAAGACAATCTCAGGAAACAAACTGAGTGTTGCTGGAGGGGTTGGGGGTGAGGAGATGGGGTAACTGTGATGGACTTTGGGGAGGGTATGTGGTGTAACATGCACTGGGTATTATATAAGACCTTTGAATCAGAGACCTGTATCCCTGAAACAAATAATACATTATATGTTAATTGATTGAATTTAAATGAAAAAAAAGTCAATCAGCATTGCCTGAGGCCAGGGGCAGAGGGAAGGATGGACTGCAAAAGGGCACAGGGAAACCTTTCGGGGTGATGGAAATGTTCTGTATCTTTATTTATTTATTTATATATTTAAAAATTACGTTATATTAGACACCATACAGTACATCATTAGTTTTTGATATAGTGTTCCATACTTTGTTGTTTGTATATAATACCCAGTGCTCCCTGCAATCTGTTCCCTCCTTAATACCCATCACTGGGCTCACCCATTCCCTGACACCCTTCCCCTCTAAAACCCTCAGTTTGCTTCCCAGTGCAGTGGTTTCTTAGGGGTACACCGCAGTCAAAACTAATGAAATTGAGTGTATGAGCTAGGTGCAATTTATTATAAGTTGTACCTCAATAAGGTTGATTAAAATCTATGTGCTGCCAAGCCTTGGATTTATGTCTTTAACATAGATCTCTCTTGTGAGTTTCAGACTACAGCTACAACTATTTAGTGATATCACCATTTTGATATTTCATAGGAATTTCAAACTGAAGTGTAAAACTGAATCCTGCACTTATTCTCCCACAGGCTCCATGTCCTGGCTCCCCGTAAGGAAACCGGTATCTCAAGGAGACCTCAAAATACAGGGGCTTGCATAAACCAGGATCTTATTTCTGTCTCATAGGACTGTGTAGAGATGGGAGAGCCAGGGCTGGTACTGTGACTCCACCATCGTAATCCCAGGATTCCATTTTAGAATGTAGGAATGCTTCAGTTCTCATCATATCCCACCTAGCAGGGGGCAGGGAGAGGGTCAAAGAAGGGTCTGCACATTTCTTTTTTAGAGGCATAACCCAGAAGTGTCAAATGGCCATACCTTATAACAAAAGAGGCAGGAAAATATTATCTTTATGTGATCATGTCTTCAGCTAGAACTTTATTTCTATGGTAGAGGGCAGAATTGATGTCAAGAGACAGGGTTTCCAGCTTTCTTGAGTGTGTGTAGAGACTTGGGCAAATATGTTTTTGTGGGACTCCATCTAGTTATGCAATTTGATTAAAAATGTGTTACAAAATCCATGGGCCTGTGTGAAGTAAAATGATTTGTCAATGAAGATTTACGTAATGTGTGTAGAAGTGTATACACACACTTATATATGTGTGTATTGTCTAGTCAGCGCACATGTCCAGGAATCTCTTCATGTTCTTTATATTAATTGCACTGCTCTTGGCTGATTTCTTATCTCCCATGCAATAAAGAAGTAGCAGTAGTGTTATTAAAATGACATGGCTCTTCAAACTTTTTGCATTGGAACATCTTCTTGCTGCTGTGGTACCTTAATACCATTTATTTGATGCTGGTTAAATCATTGCCCATGATATGACATCATCTACCTTGCCACACTTGAATACTGGCTTCGAATGCCTCTCAGACTGTACTGAGACTCGACTGTGTTTGCTTGATGACCACAAATGCAAGTCTTACCCAGAGTATGTAGGAAATGCAAACAATTATTTTCTTGTACCTTTACATTTTTCATTCTTAAATTTATGGCATAAATGTAGAGCAACACATCTTCCGACCATGTCTTCTTGAACTCTTCATGTTGGAATCATTGCATTCATTAGAGTGTGATCTCTTACAGTGTTGACTGCTCTCGACAGGGCATGGGGGTGAAGGATCCATGGGCAGAGAGGAGCAGTCCATTTGCAAAAGGAATGTCCATTCTTCATCCAGCACAACTTAAGATTGACCTGAGATAGTATGGCCTCATCATATCCATTGAGGGCAAAAGAAGACCTTGCTTGGAAGGGTGTGATGCCATTGGGGAGCAATGGTCTTGAAAGCCCTTAGAAGGGATGGATAGTCCTCTGGCCCAGTGGTCTTGAAATGTCCTTTCTCCTCCCATCCTTGGTGCAGACCCTGGGATTGCAGGCCAGTTTCCTCTACTAGAAGAAGCAGCCACCAGCCACATTTTACCCAGCTGTTCTTTTCTACAGAATATAGACACAATATTCTCAACCAGCTGCCTCACCACTGACTTTGTAGATAAGCATCCACTCCCCTTAAAGGGAAAGGGAAGGGATAACAAGAAGAAGCTGTAAGTTTCCAGAAAAAAGTGGCTGGAAGTTCTCACGGTCATGATTCCTAGGCTAGATACTATTACTTTAAAGTATTATAACTGGAAGTACTTTTGGACTCTTAATTTTAATTTCTAAAATTACTTACTCTTAATTTTTTTTAAAGATGTTTTATTTACTTATTTGACAGAGATGGAGAAAGGGAAAGACAGTGAGAGAGGGAACAAAAGCAGGGGTAGTGAGAAGGGAGAAGCGGGGTCTCCACTGAGCAGGGAGCCCAATGTGGGGCTCAATCCCAGGACCCTGGGATTATGACCTGAGCTGAAGGCAGATGTTTAACCAACTGAGCCACCCAGGCACCCTGTACTTACTCTTAATTTCTAATGGTGAAGTTTCTCAAATCATTCTAAACATAGAAACCTTCATTAGCTCCTTAGGGAAGTATTGTCCAGGCCTGGCCAACAAATCTTGGCAGAATCAAAATTGTCATCTTATTTCTGGTGAACAATGTGTAGTTCTGAGGCTCATCTCTCACCACTTTCCATTGGATGGTGGCTTCATACAATTTATTATTTATTTAAAAAATTTTAATTCCAGTATGGTTAACATACAGTGTTGTCTTAGTTTCAGGGGTATGATAAAGAGATTCAACAATTCCATACATTACCCAATGCTCATCACAAATATATTCCTTAGTCCCCATCACCTATTTCACCATCTCCTCTGTTCCACTTCCCCTCTGGTAGATGTTAATGGAACAAGACTGATGAAATCTATCATCTGTTACATATTATAGTGATTATCGCCTGGTACCTCAGCATCGTCATGGGAGAATGATGATTTTCTCCATTTTATTTTTTTTATTTTTTTTAAAGATTTTATTTATTTATTTGACAGAGAGAAACACAGTGAGAGAGGGAACACAAGCAGAGGGAGTGAGAGAGGGAGAAGCAGGCTTCCAGACTAGCAGGGAGCCCGATGTGGGGCTCGATACCGGGTCTCCGGGATCATGACCTGAGCCGAAGGCAGTCGCTTAACCAACTGAGCCACTCAGGTGCCCCGATTTTCTCCATTTTAAAGATGAGCAAAATGAGATGCAGAAAGATTAAATAATTTCCCAAAGTGTGTTTGACTCAGTGTTTCTAGCTCAGTTGTTCTCTCAAAGGGAAGGAATAAAACACAGTTCTTCATCTTACTGTGATGCTGCCAGAGAAACTGGTTTGGAGGAATTTTGAGTAGCCAGTGCCAAATTTCTGTCTCATAGGCTACTTGTTCTTGGAGGTTGTGAGCTGCAAGAGAAAATATAGCTCCTTAGGAGATTAAGCTGGACATAGCCTGGCCATCTGCTCTCTTGGCAGGGGCTCACACAGCCTGCCCTTATGGATAAGGGAGATGGAGCAGGGCATGTCACTGGCCAACAGTGCTGCTGGCAGTGAGGCATGGAGGCAGAGAGACTCCTAGGCTGCTGACTTCTGTCAACGTCTTAGAGTCCATGGAGTAGACCTAGTGAAAATTAGATGTCTTGAAGGAAAGGGATGAAGAGAAGTCTTGATAGCGGTATAGCTCCAGTTGTGGGAGGAGACCCCATTTTGGCCAGACACTTAGCCAGACACTAGGTGCTGTGGCTAGAGCAATAAACGAGAGTCTGGTGGGACAGAAAGACATTAAGTATATATTCATGTACGTGATTATTTAATTACAATTGTGATAAATTCTATGATGAAAAAATAGAGTGCTTTTTTTTTTTAAAGTAGAGTGCTTATTTTAGGGGCAACTGGGTGGCTCAGTTGTTGAGTGGCTGTCTTCAGCTTGGGTCATGATTCCAGGGTTCTAGGATTGAGCCCTACCTCGGGCTCCATGCTTAGCAGAGAGCCTGCTTCTTCCTCTCCCTCTGCCTGCTTCTCTGCCTACTTGTGCTGTCTATCTCTGTGTCATATATAAATAAAATCTTTTAAAAAAGTAGAGTGCTTTTTATTTTTTATTTATTTATTTTTTTAAAAGATTTTATTTATTTGACAGAGAGAAACACAGCCAGAGAGGGAACACAAGCAGGGGGAGTGAGAGAGGGAGAAGCGGGCCTCCCGCCAAGCAGGGAACCCGATGTGGGGCTCGATCCCGGGTCTCCGGGATCATGTAGAGTGCTTTTTAAAAGAAAAAGACTTATTTATTTTAGAGAGAAAGAGAGAGAGGTAAAGAGAGCAAGTGAGCATGAGTGGGAGGGGCAGAAGAAGAAGGAGAGAGAATCCCAAGTCACTTCTCACTGAGTGTAGATCCCCATATGGGGCTCAATCCCACAACACTGAGATCACGACCTGAGTGGAAACCAAGAGTCAGACCTTTAACCGACTAACCCAGGTGCTCCAGTAGAGTATTCTTTGATAGCTTATAGTGGGGAGGTCTGAGTCTGGGTGTGGGGTAGGTTTCAGGGAAGTCTTTCCTTGAGAAAATGACATCTGTAACAAACCCTAAAAGTTGTTTATAACACGCTCTAGAGATTATTTCCCAAACGTCCAATTTCCCTTTCCTCTTCTTTCCTTTGAGGACTACCATCCTCCATTTTAAGTTTTGTATATCCAACTTCCTCTGTCTAGCCATGTTATTCAGGGAAGTTGGCCCCAGAATATAGGTCTTGATTGATCTGAGTTAATAATGATAGTCTTAGTGGCTTTGCCATTGACTGGTTTAGGTATGTGGTAAGTTAGAGCATGTGATTGTTTAGCACATGTGATATAATTTGAGCTATTGAGACCAAAGAGAGTCTGCTAGAGGACTTTTGGGAATGGTTTCCTTACTCTTTATAAATAAGAGGTGACTTCCTGCCTCTGAATGTTGTTATGTCTGGTAACCTTGAGTGGAGCTCACTTGAGGACAAATACCACTCACCAAAGGCAGAGCAAGAAGATTAAAAAATGCTTGGTTCTTATTGGCTTTCTTAGGTTCATAAATCAACTGAGGAGCATCCCTTGCTTTGGATTTTTTGATGTGTTTCTTACTATGTGAGCCGGTTGAGTTTGAGTTTCTGTTATTTCCACCTCACAAGATACCAAGAGGTATTCAGGCAATGAGTGTGAATGAATAGGAACACTCTAGAAAGAAAAGCAATGCATATGTGTAGCCCTGAAGTAGAATTAGAAGGTAATTCTATGTAGCTGAAGGGCAGCGAGTGAGGAGTGGAGTAAGATGAAGCTAGAGAGTTGGCAGAGGCCAGAATGCATCATTGTCACCTTTGGGCATTAGCTAATAATAATTTATACTTGGACTCCTTATAGGCATATCCAGGTTTATACATACATATATTTTTGGATGACTCCAACAGAATGCCAGATGAATCTTACTTTTACTTCTAGATAGTGGAGAATGGGAGTACTTCTATATCTTGGTGGTCTACAATATAAATGAAATTCACTAGTAATCACTCAGTTCGCTACTTTACTTGGTTTATGTAACTATGGCCTGAAGTGGTTTCTGTATTGTTTCTCCCAGGCTTGCTGACTGCTTGAAGTTTACCCACTAGCAGTGGGATTGAATTGGGTTCTCTGAACATAAGCATTTTGGGCAATACTTCAGGGTGTAGTTATTCTGGTTGTGTTTGTTATTATGAAACTGGAGATCTTCAAATTCTTTGATCTAGGAATCCAAGGGAGAATCTGGGCTTTATATAAGGCAACGAGGAGGAAGTCCATTGACTCTTGTGGAATAGTTTCCTTGTGGTCTCAACAGGTGGAAGATGTGCAGGGGAGTAGTAGGGTCCAAATATGTACATTGGGGGTGTGGTCTCTAAAAGCTAAATAACCCTATAGAAGAAACTTGTCTGCTCAGTTCAACCTTGCCCAATGTCTTTGGTTCTTCTTTGCACTTATAAGTTTTTCACTTCTTTCTTACCAGGCTCCTGTGGCTGTCTGTGTCTGCTGGTAGGGCAGCCTCCTTTGCATGTTAGCCTATAAGATTTGCACCCTAAATTCCAAAAGCTCAGGTTTTGGAAGCAGATGCCACCTGACAGGTGGGTGAACTTGAGCACATTGTGTTTACTCATCTATAAGACGATAGTAATAATAGTACCTAACTCATAGAAATGTTGCAAAGATCAAAGGAAGTAATATACAAGGAGTGCTCAGTACAGTGCAGATGTTCAATCTATGATGGTAATTATTTAAAATTGTCTTTGCTCATCTTCTCTACCATCAGTGTTTGTGGATTGGGTCCTGATCCTCCTAAGAATGCAGTGTGGAGGACCTTATCACCTTGGCCATTGTCTTGGTTAATACAGCACCACAACCCAGCTATTTACGGAGCTCTGTCCCAGGCCCCATAAAGCAACAACAATAATAGCAAATTCCATGGTTTTCAGAGTTCCCAGGCCAGAAGGAATACCTCGGCTTTACCATTTATTTCCCACAGGAAGATCTAATCCAAGAATATGATGGCAATTGCTAGTCTGAATTTTAAAAATGATGATTGTAAAGATCTTTTTAAAAGTTTCTTTGCAAAAATATTTAGTATTTTGATTTGTACTGTTTGATAGATATATTGAACCACTTAATCTACAGATTCATGAGAAGTGCCACTTTGTATTCAGAGGCAGTGTTTTTTTTTTTTTTTTCCCTGCATGTGGCCCCTTCTGAGATGTTTCCAGCTTAAGCACAGCTCTGAGCAAACTATGCTTTGCAAAGGCAGTTATTTGTTTTACTTCTGCCAGAATATTGAAAGTTTGCCTGGTGAACATTCTCTGAAATCAAAATGACTTATTATCAGGCTTCCTCTGCTTTTGATCCTGCTGCAGGATGGTGTGTTTTCCTAATGAGGCAGAATCTCTCGTTAAGTTCAGGAAACAGGATATAAGGATAAGTCAATTGACTCAATTTATGGACATAATAAAATGGTCCCTATTACCTTCAGCAGTCAAGGCAAGACAAGGTGAAACACAGTGTTGTAAAGTTATTATGACAAAATAGTTTAGTATTTACCTGACCAAATAAAGTGAAAATACTGCATTTATTTTTGAAGCGGCATTTCAGACATTATGACCTAAAATTAATAGTGGTAGATGATCATTTATCCTGTCACACTGGGATATTGCAGAGTTCACTCAAAGCCAGGAATATCTGCTATTAAATCATGGCAAACTAAAAAAATTTTTTGAAGTATTTCCTTGTGTCTGTTCTATGTCTGCTGTTGGCCCCACTGAGCCCGTGTTAACAGCTAAGGCATTTCTTTTTCCATCTTGTAATATAATTAAAAACAAATTTAGAAGCAGAATAGATGTTTTGTATGTTAGAGCCCTGTTAGTTTTGGGGAAGGCATTGGCAATGCACACAGCTGTTCCTGACAATTATAAACTCAGAAAAAGAAAAAAAGGGAGGACAGAAACCAAACTGACCAAATATGGTTGCTTTTTTCTTCCAGTGGGAAGCAAATCTTTGGGGTGGCCATAGGAAAAATAGATGTAAATCAAATATTTTTAATCTGCTGAATTTTAAAAGTGATGGACATAAGGCTCAAGGGGTATAGAAAGTTTTAAGTCATTAAAAATATCTAAGGGGTTCATATGATATCGGTAATATTAGTAAAAATACATGGGGTTTGGGCTAAATTTCAGTTGATTTCTGGTTTTTAATTAATTTCTAGGTTCTCGATCCTAAAGTCTAAGGTAATTTTATGGTTCTGGATGAAAACGGGACTATGACTCTGAGTTAGGTAAGCAATACTGTGGACATTGAGCAAACATGAAAAAGACCTAAGTTTTGTTTTGAATATCTAATAATCTGTTTGCAAATGTTGATTGTGAGTTGCAGAGTGACCAGTAATAAGATCCTGCAATTTTTTGCTAGCTATGACCGATATTAGGCCTATCATTGATGACTTTGAAATTGTATCTGGCCATGCTCCCTTCCTCCACTCCCATTCCAATCCATCTTTCTCTGCATGACTTTTAAAAAAAATTTTTTTGTTGTTCTATTCCTTTTAACACTCTGCATAATTTACTTTTTATGTTTAATATTGTTTGCTTCTCTCCCTCCCCTTCTCCCCCATATGAGGCCTGGATTTTGGTTTATTTACCAATTTACCTTGAGTATCCAGAGCAATGTCTGGCATATAGTAGGTACTCAATAAATATTTGTTGAATGACTGAACCATATTCTTCTTTTGCCTAAAACATGATAATAATTTTCATTGGTTTTGTGATAAGATGTAACTTCTTTCTTTCTTTCTTTTTTTTTTCTTTTGGGGAAGAGGAATGGCAGAGGGAGAGGGAGAGAGAGAATCCTAAGCAGCCTCTACAGCCAGCACAGAACCCAGCATGGCCTTGATCTCACAATCCTGAGATCATGACCTTAGCCAAAATCAAGTTGGATGCTTAACCAACTGAGCCATCCAGGGACCCAACTGCTTTATTTGGCCTATATGATCCAGATTCATTCTAAATATCCAAGTATATTTCTTTTCATTTTTTCTCCTGAATGGTTCTAGGTCTACTGAACTGTGGCGTTCTTGCTTGTGGGTTTTTGCACATGCTGATTCTTTTGTTGGGTTTCTCTTTGTCCTCTTTCTTCTTGGATAACTCCAATTAAGATTTCAAGACTCAGTTTAGATGTTTTCTTTTCCCCCAAGAAGTCTTGTCTGGCCTTCCAAGTCTGGACTAGGAGCCCCTCCTGTATATTCTACAATATGGTATATTTCCCTATAGCAAGCTTATATTGTGTTGATTGCCATGGAACAACCATCTTTCTTTTTCTCCTCTAACTTGTCAGCTCTGTGGGGCCAAGAACCTGGCCTCCTTGTTCATAGTTTTCTTCATGTCAAAAGCGTGGCTTAACACCTTGCAGAAAGGTGTGTAACTCAGACATTGGCTGTGATCATCCTGTCCAGGAAGATCTGGGGAAGACTGGCTCAATGCCCTTGTCTAAGGCATTTTGACTATTTCCAGGGGCTTATCACTTTCAGCCCCTATTTCCTTTTGTCCCTTAATTTTGTATGGTTGAGTGATTAAGTATATGGCCCTGGAACTCCGTAATCTAAGTTCCTCCTAGATCTTCCTTGAGCTGATCATTCTCTCAAGGACAGAATGAAGATTAGCTCCAGAAATGTATCACATTGAACCAGAGTGAAAAAAATATATCCATAGGTTTCTCCTCACTGGAAGGAATCCAGGGCATGCTTCAGTTATGTGAGAGGGAATCATGCTTGATCCAGTTTCCTGAATGTATTTTTGTGTGGCTCCATTCTATTCCAAACCAAATCTTGTTGGCAGTAGAGAAGTATAGGGGCGGGTTCCTGTTGTCAATCAAATGAGGGTGTTAAACATAAAAAAAAAAATCCTTCATATTATAACTGAACAGTGTATAAATGTACCTTGTGTATCTTTTTTTAAAAAGAACTAACTTATTTTCTTTCTTTTTCAAGAATTTTATTTATTTCTTTCAAGACTTTATTTATTTCTTTGACAGAGAGAGACACAGCTAGAGAGGGAACACAAGCAGGGGGAGTGAGAGAGGGAGAAGCAGGTTTCCCACTGAGGGGGGAGCCAGATGTGGTGCTTGATCCCGGGACTCCATCCCAGGACTCCGGGATCATGACCTGAGTCAAAAGAAGATGACCAACAACCAACGACTGAGCCACCCAGGCGCCCCACATTTTTCATTTAAATTATATTGTGTTTCTTTGTATTGTTAACAACACATCAGAATTGGATTTTTCCCATCTGAAAGTACTATAAACTGTGAAGAGTATTGTGATACCAAGCACTTCAACCTATGCATCAGAGAAACTGATGTGGGTTTTTCAGGTTTTGTTCTTTACAAATAAAACTGTGGGGTTGATAACACAATGACAAATCCCACCCTTGCCATTTATAGGCCTGTTAATGCCTCTCTGTCTCCTCAACTGTAAAGTGGGAATGTTTATAATTATAGCACCTACCTAATGATATCTTGGAAGAATTCAGTTTGTACTTGTAACCTACAGAGTTTAAGACACAGCAGGTCTCAGTAAGGTTTTTTTTTTTTAGATTAATTAATTATTTTTAAAAAGATTTTATTTATTTGACAGAGAGAAACACAGCTAGAGATGGAACAGAAGCAGTGGGAGTGAGAGAGGGAGAAGCAGGTTTCCCCGGGGCGCAGGGAGCCGGATGCAGGGCTGGATCCCAGGACTCCTGATCATGACCTGAGCTGAAGGCAGAGGCTTAACTACTGAGCCACCCAGGTGCCCCAAGATTAATTATTTTAGAGAGGGAGAGAGAGAGAGGGAGGGAGGGCGAGGGAGAGAGGGGAACAAGAGAAAGAGAGTGCGTGAGCAGGAAAGGCAGAGGGAGAGGCAGAGAGAATTACAAGACAACTCCTGCTGAGAGCCCACCCAATTGCCTGCGGGGCTGGATCTCTCGAGGCCAGAACTCACAGTCCAATCTCGCGGTGCTGAGATCACAACCTGAGCAGAAGCCCAGCGTCAGAGGGACCGCTCTATGGAGATATGCAGGGTCTCGGTAAGTTTTAACTTCCCTGGTCAACTACATAAACAAGGCTGTTACATTTAGCAGAATTTGCATTGAAGGTTTGTAGGTCCCAAGGTTAATCACAGCGGATAAAAGCAGGCATCACCGTTGGGTGAGGTCCGCTGGTCCTTCCCACCGTCAGGATTTCTCCCCAGTGCACTCCCCAGCTGAGTGCTCTAGCCTGTGGCTCTCCTGCCAGCCCTCTCTTCCTCCCCGGTGCCTGTGCTTTTCCACAGTCCACACCCTCTGCGCTTCTCCGCACAGTGGCGGCTGGAAATGGCCCAATTCTTCCCTCTGTCTCTTTTGCAGCACACTTAAGCTCTACTGCTTCAGGCGACTTCCAAACTGGATCTACACCTGTCTTTCTATTTAGAAAGCTCAGTCCATGATTGGGCCCTCTCCAGCTTTAGCAGATGCTCCTCCTCCCTTTAACATGGCCATTTTCCTTAGGAGGCAGCTGTGGTTTTAAATGGCAAATTGCTTTTCTTCATTATAAGTAGGAGGAAAAAATAATGATAATACCTTCACAGGTGTGTGATGCAAGTAATCCCATTATTTGTGAAGCAGCAAACACTAGGAGACTCACCAATCCCAAGCTTTTGCTATTGAGACAATGCAGTTCCCCTTCATGTGAACAGGACTGGTGGAGGCCTCCTACCCTAAAGAAGCATCCTTTTGCTTTCCTCTCAGAAGTTCTTGCCTAAGTGCTGTGTTGGAAGCAACCACATTAGCAGGGCTGAGCTGCTGTAACATTGTAAATGCCAGCAAATAAAATTGTCAGCAGCCTGGCTGTGGAAGGCTGGCAGGGCCAGGAGTTTAGTGCTCTTCTGTCCAGATGGGCCGTTCGAAGCGGGCTGGTTCATATCCAACCCACATGGGTAGTGATTCAAAGTTATTTCCTGCTGATGGCTCTTCCTGACCCCCAGGAAAAGGTGTTTGGAGTTCTCCAGCCACAGCCCACCAGGAAAGACAAGTGCCTGCTCAACTTGAACTGCCCTGTCTGCAACAGATGGCCTCATCCTAGTTAATAGATGGCATTTTGAGTGGTTGGTGGAAGCTTCCCCACCCCCATCTGTACCTATAACAGAATTTTTGTATTACTTCTGAAGGGACCCAGAATCACAGGAAAAATATAAACAGATTTTTTTTTCCTACCACTGGATGTATTTATTTACAGAGGGACTTTAAATGGCCAGAGACACATCCATTTACTGGAAGTAAAACTCTACCCTGTAATTCACAGATTTCTCAGGTTGTGCTTCCTGCGGCATTGAGGGTCTATAATGTCATAGTGCTCAGAAGGGAACTTCAGCCATGTATGTCTTGGGCCCCTGCACAGATGATTCCTGCATTTGGTGAGTTGTAAAAGCAAATAGTGTTTTAGGCCTGAGGGTACATTTTACATTTGCATTTGAGAGGAAAATGCAGCTTTGGGGCTTGAAACTGACTGTGTAGAAGAAAATGCTTGTTGTGCAGCGCAGTGAATATTCAGTAGGACGGGACAGCAGGATCCTGGCTGTGTAGCCAGTAAGGTTTCTGCAAGGTGAGGTCTTAAGAGAGTAGGGAAACAGAGCCCCCTGTTGCAGGACGCTCTTGGTAACTGGCCTGTTAAAGGCTTGGAAATCATAGACAGCCATTTCGAAAATGTTTTCAAAGAGTTTTGAAGGCATGGAAAAATGCCACAGATCATTTGTAAGTGAAGGAAACAAGTAGGATGTCAATTACACACCATGTGACCTAAACTCTGTGAAACAGTGAGTATTAAAGGACATACACCAAAGTGCCCATGATTGGTGGCAAGTGTAGCAATCTGTTTTAGTCTGTGTCTATTAATGTCCAGTGATCTCCAAGCTTCCCATAGTGAGCATATACCACTTTTTAAATCTGCATAAAATAAGTGTTTATTTAAAAAATAAAGTGGAACAATCTACTTCCATTAGTGATGATTTTAAAGGGTTTAATTTTTTATAACGAGGAAAAATCTGTTATTCCTTTTTAATATTCTCTGATGGGAGGTAAAATGGCCCCATACTACTTTATCCAGCTCTGGTGATTTTGCCTCAGAAATAGTGATGTTTTACATTTGCCCTGGGTTAGCACATTTGTGACAGATGCCAGCTTTTTGGTAACAAGTCAGGACCGTTTGGTTTTAGCTTTGACGCTAAAGCTTTCACATTTTCATCTTAGAGCAGTGTGATAAAATTCCATGACCAAAAATTGCAGCGTACACACACTCAGCACATATATTTACAGATAAACGTTTGCCAGTGTTATTACTATTAATCATAAAATCTTATTTTAAAAAGTAATCAGGTAATTAGATATTCTGAGTTGCCAAGCTTTCATTTAATTTCATTTTATTTATTTTTCTGCCAAGCTTTGATTTTTGATGTTTGACTATTATAGGAAAAAAAAAGCAAATTCCTTTATTGGATAACTCCAAACTCCTTCCTTTCTTTACTAAAGTAACAATGGTGTATACGTTTTGAATGGGTGGTTTACAAGATCTGTCCTTAGGTTATATGTATTCTGCCTATTCTTGTGCACCTTTCAAATTTACATTTATGGGGGCGCCTGGGTGGCTCAGTTGGTTAAGCGACTGCCTTTGGCTCAAGTCACGATCCCGGAGACCCAGGGTCGAGTCCCATATCGGGCTCCCTGCTCGGCGGGAAGCCTGCTTCTCCCTCTCTCACTCTCCCTGCTTGTGTTCCTTCTCTGGCTGTATTTCTCTCTGTCAGATAAATAAATAAAACCTTTAAAAAAAACAAACAAATTTGCATTTGTGTTCTCAAATACAAATAAAGGTATTTGTGGAATAAATAGTTCCATGACATGTTGGTGGAAAGAAACCTGATTCTCGGCCCAAAAAGTTTTGGAAACACCTTACTATGTCACTGTCCAACTCTGTTTTCCATTCAGATACTCGTGTATGAAATGTCCTGAAATGTTCTGTAGCAAAGAAATCCCTTCAACTCTGTTTAAACCCCTATTTCCCAAACTTACCTAATCAGGGTATTCATAAGTACTTCTTCCAAAGTGCTGCAAGAGCCCACACCATCAAAGAAACATTAACTGACTTCCCTTTGCTATACTGAAAAAGAAGCAGGCAAGGAGACAAAATGAGCAGGATTTTCTATAAGAATAACTCAAGAAGGATTTTACGCTTAAGTCATAGTCTTCTGCCCCAAGACCTTCGATTGACTGTAGAATCCCTCAACTTCTCGAGTGACTGTAGCTGCCATTGCTTAAATTCAGGTCATGGAAACACTAGAGAGCAGAGAGCAGTTCTTCTATAATTTCGATTTATTCCCTAACTACTGGGTAATACTTGCAGTAGCTGCACATTGATCTATCTGGTATAATGTTAGCGCAGCCACTGCCCTGCTCCCACCTCCTCCCCAAACACTGTCCTCTCTTTTAGCTTCTTGTCTTGTTTCTTGACCCTGAAGTGACTGTGGGAGTGCCAGAAGTTTTCTCTTGACACCTTTTTGCTCTCCCAACTCTATCACTTGTGAGGGTTGGCCTCCCAATAGAGTTAGATATCTGGTCTGACAGGTACATGGTTGGCCTGCAGAAGAATGGCTTTTAGGCTTTTTAGCAACAAAACTTGGAGGATATTGTGCCTTTGAGTTAGTGCATGAAGTCTTCTGGGCCTACTTTGTGGTACTTACATTTTTCAAGGACTGTGGCTATATATGTTTGTGCAGTGCCTAATGTATCGGAATCTTCCATATTATCTCTTGGTGCTTTTGAAATGAGCTTTTCCACTTACCGAAGGGTGGGCATATCCATAAGCAAAGGGAAGTGGTTGGGATGTCATAGTTGTTTTATAAAAGGTATCCATGACAAGGCTAATTGATTCAGGGGACTTGTTTTCAATAAAGGAACAGAGATTAGTTTACTGTCGATCTTAATTATTCCATCCATCAACCATTTGTTGCCCCCGGCAACTTGCATCATCTTTGCTGCTTGCTAATTTTAGCTCATTTTACTTAGTGAGACGTGTTTCTTTTGTTTCATTTTTGTGTATTTGGAGGAGGGAAGAAGGACCTGACATTTCTATGGGTGAAATTCTAAGCTGTGCTATGCTGAATTCACCAACACAAAACATTTATTTATTTTTTAAAGTGCTTGATTAAAATTCATAAACCATAGGTGTTTGTGGGTATAGGTGTAGATGTACAGATGAACGCATAAATAAGCATAAATAACATGAACTGGGAAACGAACATAATCTGACCTACTTGCAAACAAGCCAAAATGCGTAAAAAGAAAATATAATTACCATCGCTAGAGGATATTTGGTTAAGGTCTCAAAAGAGTACTGAAGTTCTGGCTCTTGGAATTCAAATATGCCCAGTGTCCTTTAGGTCTATTGCTTTTATTTTATTTTATTATTATTATTTAAAGATTTTATTTATTTAGTTGACAGAGAGAAACACAGTTAGAGAGGGAACACAAGCAGGGGGAGTGAGAGAGGGAGAAGCAAGCTTCCCGCTGAGCAGGGCTGGATCCCAGGACCCTGGGATCATGACCCGAGTCGAAGGCAGACACTTAATGACTGAGCCACCCAGGCGCCCCAGTTCTATTGCTTTTAAATTAGTTTTTGGTTTTGTTTTGCTGAACCCCAAGTAACTTCCACCTTCCTGCATGTCTCCCCAGTGTATTCTCTTCCTTTATGTGCCCGTGCTCTGCCTGCCTCTGCATAGCACTCTTTTTGGACCGCTTTGAATATATGTGATTTGTACAGAGGGGCATTCTAACTTGAGCCATGTTGTCCAGAGAAGAGGCCAGAGACAGGGATTTGCACAGGTAAAACACAATAAAATACTTTTACAAAAAGAAGGACTACATGGCTAAAAATGCTGGGCATATGTTTTGTGAAGGGAACATCATAAAACTTGTTTGAATACTGTGTTTAGATTTTCACTTTTCTGGAAGGTAACGTGACTTATTTGGAGTTTTATGTTGGGGACAGAAGTGCAACTGCTTTGCACCTGCTCTCCCTCTTGTTTTCCATTCTCAGCATATGACTACCCTGCAGAAGTATGATCATGCATAAGTGGGATTTTCTTATGTAATTGGTTGAAATTTGTAACAAGCTAAGCCAACACATTGAATTGATTTCTTATCCCTTTTTTGCAAAGTGGCACTTAGCATCATAGTCCCTAGGTCACAGAAATGGCTCCTATCTTTGTCAGATAACCTGTTTGTTACAAGGCACAGAAATTCACTTAAAGAAGCTCAAGTCAACATAGCACTGATGAAGACAGTGTAGTGTTAATCTCATGGAACCTGGTTATGGGAAATGTAGACTGGCCTTTTTGGGAACTATAAAGTCATCAGGAAGCTACTTGACCTCTGTGGTTCTCTCTTTGGGCCTACATATTTTTGTATCTATGCTTTTCTTCTATAGATAATACTCCGTTCTCTTCTGTTGTAGACATGCTTTCTTTGTACAGTTCTTATATTTGGCTCCTTTGAAATTTACTTGGGCATGGGGTCTGGATACCACCACCCATGATCCCATGATTTCCTGCCTATGACCATCTGATAGACTCTCACTGGCTTTTTGTTCCTTCCCTTCCAATGAGGGATTATTGTTGATCTGTCCCAGCAGACTGAAGCTCCATGAAGGCAGGAGTCAACAGTCTGCTCCCCAGTATATTCTCACTGCCTAGCACCCTTCATGACACGTGGTTGGTAGGCAGTGACCTGGGGAGTAAATGATGACTCCAATAGCTAGCTGGCTCTCAGGAAGTTTGTTTCTGTTGTCTATATTTTCTGTTGTTTCTATGTTTCTGTTGCCTCTCAGGAGTTTGTTTCTGTTGCCTATATTTTCATCTCTTGGGGTGCTTAAATGGTCTCCTCTTGAGTGCTGAACATGGTATGTGAAAAATTGAAGAGCTCATTTGAAGTTCTGGGAGATATTATCACCGCCCAGAGAGGATATACTTTTGCTGCTGATGCTTGGATAGAGCTATTAGGATAGAGGCTAATTACCAGAATCCAATCTGAGATTGGGCTAATTCAGATTTGTGTTTCAGCCTTTTTTTTTTTTTTTTTTAAAGATTTTATTTATTTATTTGACACAGAGAGACACAGCGAGAGAGGGAACATAAGCAGGGGGAGTGAGAGAGTGAGAAGCAGGCTTCCTGCAGGGCAAGGAGCCCTATGGTTGCGGGGCTTGGTGCGGGGCTTGATCCCAGGACCCTGGAATCATGACCTGAGCGGAAGGCAGGCACTTAACGACTGAGCCACCCAGGTACCCCGTGTCTCAGTCTTTACAGAGGTTGTTTATTTCTAGTTGTTGATTCGCAACCTCCTCTGAAGCAGCTTCCCAGGTATAATCTGAAACCAGCCCCCTTACGGAGAGGGCAGGGGGAAGGAAGAAAGAAAGAGGTGGTGGGGGGGAGGCGGGACAGAAAGAGGCAGATCACTCTAGGGCTTAATAAATAAGGGAATTTAGGAGGCTTGTCTCCAGCGGCCAGAAGAGGAGTGCATCTCTGCAACTGCCCGCCAGATGTGAAAGGTTTAGGCAGAGGCCATAACTGGATTTAGTCACGTATATCATCCTGATAGTCTCTCGGCCACTCTTCAAAACGCCTCAAGGAGAAAAATGTTGCCAAATGTCAGGCTGTCTGTGTGCTTTTCTTTTCTCCAGGATCTTAGCTCTCAGGTCTTGCTACCTTGGTAGCTAATTTACTTTAATTTTTCTGGTTTGGTATTTTAAGTCATCTGGTTGTTCTTGGCAAGAGGGTTGGTTAGATACAAGTCTGCTCTATCATAGCCAGAAGTGGAAAGCAACTGTTGAGTAAATGATTAATATATTCTAGAGTAAGAATCTGATGGTCCTATCTTGGATTAGATGTTTCTATTCATTTAATCAACTCCGATCAGAGGGGAGGGATGACATATTACTCAGAGAGCTGCACTGCGTCAGCGGGTCAGCTAATCGAGGGAGGAGTTGGACAGGGCACTCCTCGTCAGAGGTGTCTGCCTCAGCTATCTTCTTCATCATCATCATCACCAGCAGCATCATTCCTATTAATGCCTCATTTTTTTACATTTTATGTAAAATCAGGATTTTTTTCTCGGTTTCATTACTCTAGGATCTGTAATTGGTTTCTGTGCCAACATTCTCTCTAGTACCCCACACTGTTTATCTTCCCTCATTTTTACCACTGTTATCGACATCCCACACGCTAAAATATACAGGTCCTGGATCTTATAATGACAGTTTCCATTGTTCCCAATGCTGTGTCTTTCCTCTTGCCCCACCCACCCCCAGACTTCCTCAGACCCAAGGTTGGAATGGCCTGTGTTGGGCCATTACATGCCTTCTCTCTCTCTGCTCTTCAACTCTTTCCACTCCTGAACAGCTGATATGTGTTTCTGTGTCACAAACCAAGTGTCCAGGAGGGACTGGGGAGTTTGGGGACAAAACGTGGTGACTAAATGGTAGGGTGGAATGCACGACCAGTGACAAAATGAATTTCAATATAAATTTAGTAAGAGGCACCACCAAATACCTCTCTTACCGATAACGTAGTGCCTGGGATTCCCTGAACAAAGGCTCTAAATAAAAATACCTAGGTGAACTTAAGAGTTGAGGAGAACATAGCTCTTCTTGCTTGGCTCATAGTTTAGAAAAGCAAGAATTATGGAGAGAAGGTGCTTCATTGGGAAAAAAAAAGGAGGAAGGCAATGATTAAAAAAAACGTCTTTTTTCAATTTTGCATCATCTGTTTTGGTTTATCTGAGTCTGGATGAATTGAAGCTATACTCCACAATACTTTTTGTCCTCTATGGCCAGTTAAATTTGCCACTTAAATGTAACAACAACATTGTTGTTATCATAAGAACTAACACCTACTGAGTACTTATCATGTTCTCCATAGGCATTATCATTTAATTCTTACTAAAACCCTATGAGGTAGGCATTATCACCATCACATTTGTAGATGATGAAACTAACTTTAGAAAGGGTTAGCAATTTTCCCAAACATACATAAAACTTAGGAGGCGGCCAGTATCTGAATTCTGGGGCCTGACATCAGAACCCTCACTTTGAAAACTACACTATACATGTAGATACAATCCAGGTTGAAATGTTTATTTTTCTGAATTTCTACACAGTAAGAAGAAAACATGGGAAACTATGATTATTCTGTAGGAAGGGACACCATACAGTAAAAGGTTAAATTAGTATTTCTGTCTTTGAATAGTTACAAAATGGCTGTAACAAGCTGCAGTGCTCAGTCAAGATGAGGCCAGTGTCTATTTCCTACAGTAGCCTAGAGCGAGGCCCGGGTGCGGCTTCATTGAGCATTTAGACTCTGCCCCTCCTGTTGCTTTTATTCCCAGAGCTGTTGCTCATGTCTCCTTGGTTGAAGCTGGCATCATGTCCACATTCTAGCTGCGGGAAGGGAGAGAAGAGTACCTACTCAGCCTTCTGAAAATGCCAAGAGCTGGATGTCGCACACATCACTTCTCCTCATGACCTGCTTATAAGAACTTAGCCATGTGGCCACTCCTAGCTGCAAGGGAGGTGGAGAGATGGTCTTTATCTGGGTGCTGTCTGTGCCTGGCCTGAGCTTAGGGGGGAGCATTCTGTTTCTAAAAGGGAGAACAAGCAGATGAATGCGGAGCGGGGGGAGACAGTTAACACTCTCTGACTGAGTTCCAAACTAGGAACACAAACGATAATATATTTATGAGTTCAGAATTTTTAAAGTTAGCTGGCATTGGTTATAAGCGATTCTTTCCTTTATTTTAGATAAAACTGTCCTGACAATCAAGATAATCAGAATAACACTCTAAGTCAAAGGAAATTCCATAGTCTGAATTATATTAAAACCAGAAGAGATTACAGGCCATTGTTTTACTGCAAAAGAGATTATAAATACCATTAAGATAAGCTTCACTTTATAACTAGAGGATATTTATGGGTGCACTTGTATAGGGCAACTGACTAGATATTTGGAAACAGCTTACAGGGTTTAATTATAAACATGCTATCCCTTCTCTATTTGATTTGTAAGATAAGATTGATGGGTGTACACACAGAACAAAAGGGGATTTAATAACAGAGATCAGCCTCACACCAAGGAGGCCGTCTGATTTAAAACAAACACAGCACATCAGCAAGCTCACGACTCTGAGCCTCTAGGCTTGATTAGCATCTTTGGGCAAATTAAGCTTTCTGAAGCCCCCTGTGGGGGCCCATACAGAATGCAGTCACCTGAGTGACTCAGCCCAGGGAAGATGATGACATCTAGGTCTGCAGTTTTTATTTCCAAAGAATGTTTGCTCATGGGTGTTGATGAAAGCCACAGTTTTCAGCGTATCCCCAGCATCATGTAGAACAGAATGCCCTTTTGGGTGCAGTGAGCCTCCAAGTTATTGCTGTTTGCCATTATTTGGTACAGCTTGGTCTCTGAAGTCAGGGCTTGTTTGTTCTGATGCTTGCACAGTCTCTTTTTCTCATGGTCTTGCAGTCTTGCTTGCCTGAAGCGATCGTTAGTTTTAGTTTGTGGACCAGGAAGGAGCTTCTCCAGGGATGGGCACTCAAATCACGGAATGTGAAGCTGTAAGTGTCTCCCATGGCACAGTCCAGCCATGGATGGACAGATGAGAGAATCAAGCCCTGCAAAGTTGGGGGCTCCATTATGGTTTCCTGGCTTCTGCAGGACAGTTGGGTCTAGAACCTATGTGTCTAGACGCCTAGTCTAGTGCTCTTTAAATGCCCATTGGCATTTATTAATTGCAAATGTTAGGCAATTTGTGAATTTAATAAAAGTTGCCTGAAGTCCTATCTTTTTTTTTAAAAATTGTTTTAGAGTCTTAAAAAAATGTCTGGACTCTGTAGTGAATTAGGCATTTCCCGACACAGGTAGAATCTGTCCCAAGGGTCAGGAAGGTCTCATTTTAACTTGCTAAGAGCTCTTATTTAGACTTGGACATTATTTCCAAGTGAGTTATCTATGCAATCATTGTAACTGTATGTGTATTCAGCACATTAATTTGTTAATGCTAAACATTTAAATACCCTCAGTTTTTATAACTTGTGCATAATATATTTTGTTTTAATAAAACAGGAGTCTAGACAATTGAATGCCATGAGGGTCTCACTGACAGATGTTTGGGGTGATGCCATGTACAGGTACAGAGCTGAGACTGAGTAAACATATGTTGAACTGTGTTTGAGTTGAGTTTTAATTGGAAAATTAAACCTCTATTTGGTTGCTTTGCTGTTGATTTCAGTCCTGGTGAAAATCGGCACAGTATAGCAGAAAGGGCATGGGAACTGTTGTGAGGACATCAGTTCAGAATACTGACTGCACTTGTGAGTTATGTGGCCCTCAGGCAGTCATCTTTGCTTCCAGAGCTCAGTTTTCTCATCTGTGATATGGGGAGAAGGTCGTGTGCTTCACAATGGGGCTGGGGGGCAGGGTCACATCTTCACATATGATGATGTTGGTGGAAGTCTATTAACTTGGGAGGCACCATTTGAATGTGAACCACATTGGTTTTTGTTATTGTTGTAGTAGCTTTATTACTATGTTAGTTCAGTTGTAGTTGATTTCCAGTTTAGTGGCCTGTATTCTAGTAAGTTGGGTTTTTGCAAGCGAGATGAAAAAGGTGTCGAGCTGATAATAAGGAAGTGTTTGGCCCATACCTTCATAGGGTGATCTGAGAACCAGACTTTCAACAGCGCACCGGCAGGTCCAGAGTATCTTTGTCAGTTGATGGAATACCTTCTTTGGGTTCCCCAACCTGCTGGGGAAGGCCACTCAGCAGCTTCAGATCCCCTCCAGGAGATAAGCAAGGATGGGCTCTATCTGATCACTGCAAACCACTTTCATCTCCCCAAGTCTGCCTAGCCACAGTAAGGTGGCCAAGAAGACAGATACTGTCTCTGAGCCATCCCAGGGATATCCCTGTTCTCTGAGCATGAAATGACATTGTCACAAACCTCATCCTCTCTCGGTTTGCTTTTGTTGTCTTCCCCGTCTTCCTCCTCCCCATCTCCTTCCTCTTACCCTTTCCCCCTCCTTCCTCTTCCTCTTTTCCTTTTCCTCCTTCTCCTTGTGTTCTTTTTTCCTCATCTTCCTTCTTCTCCTTCTCCTCCTCCTGGTAACAAAATCCTACAAACACAAAAATCTGGGAATGTTTGTTCCAGACATAAAATGCTGCCTCCCACAGTTATCCACTTCCTTCTTAGCTCTACTTTTGTTGGGGTTTTTATATTACTCCTCCTGATTAAGATGGGGAGAAATTCTTAGAAGAGGCCTGGCAAGGAAACTATACCCGTGAAAGTTCAGAGATTGTTAAATCCTTGGAAATCCAAGTAACTGAGGGATTCATTTGGTAAAGCACTGAGGCAGGAGAGGGCAAAGGGTCGACTGGGCTGGCCTTGGAAGCCCATGGCAGGAGTTTGCCGTTGTTCCTGTGGGCAGTAGGGAGCCATGAATATGTGGTAAGCAGAAGAATGACAAGATCAGGTTTGCATTTGACTCCTCTACTCCTTCTTAGAGCCTTTGCTTGGAGGCCTGCAGATCTCCTGGGTCTCTGTGTGTGAAAACCAGAGAAGTGAGGTCTAAAGCCTTATGTTCCAGAAGAATTCCCTAGTGGAGTGGGAGGGCAAGAGATTTCCTTGAAAGGCAGGGAGAGTAAAGAGGCAGATTATACTTTATGGCAGCAGAGAAGACTACTCGAAGTCAGAAGCACTTGTTGTCAGGGCCCAGCGTGAGGGGCAGGCCATGCCCGTGTGGCTTTTGGAGCCTTACTGCTGGTCGCTCACGGCTCCCACCCATTGGGACCTCCGCACTGTTAGATCAGGTTCCACTCCCAATAGCCCCAACCAGACCTGTCTCCAGGCTGCCTGTACCGTTGCTGATGTGGAAGGAGCAGAGTGCACCAAGCTAACTTACATGGTAGCAAAGTTGACCCTAAAATCAAAGGAAACTGTACGAAGACGATATGTCACCAGGAGAGCCCCTGTGTGATCCGAAGCTATCCTATATTGTAGGTAAACAGTCTTGGCCTCCCAAGACAGACCCAGCTTTTGGCACTGAATATGGTTTGCTGGTTCCCATGAGGGCATGTTGGTAGTTCTAGAACAAACCCGAGTCACTGAGGAGAGCATCCTGAGAATTATCACGTGAAAGGGCTCTGTATAAGTGCAGGCATGAACTTCACAAGAAATGCGGTGATTTGATCTACTCTTTGCAAACTTCTTTAATAAAATTAGGATACATTAGCAAACAGCATTGTGAAGGAATTAACAAATTGGACCTCGAGTGATTTTATAATTTTGCCTGGGTCTGGCCTTGGTCTCTTCTATCCTGAGAACAGTTAGGAAGCAGCTTTGCTTTTGAAAGACCAGACGCGAGGGAGGTGTGTTTGTGTCCGTGTGTCCATCTTCCTCCCCAACTGATTTTAGCCCATAACACGGTCTGCTTTTGTTAGATGCAATTAGTAAAAAAAACGGAGCAACATAGTGTGCAGGGGGTCACGTGGATTGGCCAGTCATCTCAAGAACTGCTCTTGCATTGCTTCAGAGATTCTGCCTAGGACCCAGAGCCTAGGACCCAGAGTGAGAGTGACAGAGAGACGGGACTTCACCCGTCTTAGGGGGTGTCCACTGGCAACAAAGCAACCCGCCTTTTGGGCAAATCAGCTAATGCGTTGACATGATTAGGCTGGTATCTGTGAGGCATGCGTGGAGGGCATTCTGATATTGATGGGAGATGAGCTTAGAAGACTTCTAAAGTCCCCTCTAATTGTAGGGCTCTGCACTCTGGAGAAAGTGGGGGTAAGGGGGAGTGACAGAGGGAAGGGGATGGAGGAGGAGGGAGGGGGGCAGGAGGCAGAGGGGGAGAGAAACAGTTACTTCCTATCCTAATTGTAAATATGCCAGTCGAAGTGTAGAGAGATTATCATTGCAACCATTGTGTGAAGACAAATTTAATTTCCTTTTGATTTTTTTCTCTCCCCCCACCTCTGTTCTATTGTTTTCTTCTCCAGTTTGCTGCTGCTACTGCTTCTCCTTTTACTTCTCATTCTCCTTTTAGAAGAAACTGGTAAATAGAAGTTTTTCCCAATCTACTGCAGTGCTACTGGGGGAAAAAATCAAGAGTTTATTTTATCTGGGGATTTTGGAAACACTGACTCAAATAGAAACCACGAGAATGTGACATGTGGTGGAACAGAATTGTAAAACACACGGTCAGTTACACAAGTATTTTAAAACTGATGGTTCTGAGGGGTGATTTGATTAAGTAATTACCGTTGTTAAAAGAGTAACTTAATCTGTGAGACACTCCCCCAGCAGAAAATTCATACTGCCCTGGTTTAAAATAATTTCTTCACAAATTACACTTAAAAATAATTGGAAATTTAAAAAAAGCAAATCTAATTCTTCAATAAGAAATCAACTTTTTAAAATTCCTCCCTGGTGGTCCAGTATTATTAAATATTCTTCTGGATTTTTTTTATCTTGCTTTATTGGAAGGATAAAAACAATTATCTGTAAACGTAATTTTTAATGCATGGTAATAAAAATAAATGGCATAGTTCTGCTGCAGTTCACCTAAATCTTCTTCCCTGGTGGTCTAGTGGTATTAAATAATCAGTACCACATGTATTCATCATTTGCTGACAGCAAAAGAAAAACTTTGGCATTTTATTGTCTAAAGAAACAGGCATGATGTTATTTAGGCTTCTGGGGCCACTTCTCTGATGGTCTGTGAAGAAAACATTTCCTCGCTGGTGGGGCTGTGCCTTTTGTTCATTTATGTGGCAATTAGTATAGAACCAGAGATGGGCTCTTTACAAGGTTGACTTGAGTTCCTCTTACAGGTTGCCTTAAGAATTTTCTAGCTTTTTTTCTGCATTAACTGGGGCAATGAAAATGTATTATACATTGTTAACTCTATGCTGAGTGGGAAACTTACAATCAGGTAGACCCAGAAAATGGATACTGAAGAAGTGTGGTTTTCTTTGCCGTGGTGTTGAAGGTGAACTGTTGGCAGTCTCAGGAGAACACAACTCTGGTTCCCTGTGTCTACACCCTTAACCTGGACGAGGCTGAATATATTGCTCCCTACTGTATATAGCATGTTTCTTTCTTTCTTTCTTTCTTTCTTTCTTTCTTTCTTTCTTTCTTTCTTTCTTTCTTTCTTTCTTTCTTTCTTTCTTTTTCTTTCTTTTTCTTTCTTTCTTATTTTATTTATTTATTTGACAGAGAGAAACACAGCCAGAGAGGGAACACAGGCGGGGGAGTGAGAGAGGGAGAAGCAGGCTTCTTGCTGAGCAGGGAGCCCCATGCAGGGCTCGATCCCAGGATCCCGGGATCATGACCTGAGCTGAAGGCAGATGCTTAACGACTGAGCCACCCAGGCGCCCCTATATCAAGTTTCAAATTTGAAAATGGATTAGTGTTTCTCCTGTGTCTATGATAAAGGAAGCCTTGTTTCCTTTTGTGAGAAAAGACAGATTCAGAAAAGGTTAAGTATGCAGATGAAGTCAATGCCCTTCCCAGTGTACATGATTACCTCAGTGGCTGAAGCACACCGATGTGGCCTGTACCTCAGGTTTTAGAGGTTCAGTGAAAGCCAGAGTGATCTCATTTGCACACGTGTTTACTTATACATATTTATTGTAAATGAAGTAGAACAGAATTACTTTTCTTTTAGAAATACACGCCTTCTGTAATTGAAGTGTTTGGTAAAAAAGTAGAGGCATGATGGTTATGAATGTTGTTCTCTTTAATGAGGCGAATTTGTCCCTTGAGGCATCGGTAGAGAGAAAATGGAGGCCTCACGCCAGTGTGTCTCCTGCTATTTCTGATGGGGTGGTGCCCTGTCACAGCACTGAACCCTCAGACAGTGCTGGGTTCAGATCCTATCACTGTCACTTATTAGCTGTGTTGTGTCGAACAACATAACTCACCTGCCTGAGCCTTAATTTCTTCACCTGTAATATAAGGACATGTACCTTATTGGGTGCTATAAGGGTTGAGTGAACACCTGTTATGTGTTCAGTATTTTATAGCATAAAAAAGAAAAAGAAATATATAGAGCAAATTACCACTTTTCACGTTGGAGGGGTATTTGTTTCTTTGAATTAAAAATACTCCCCCAAATTAGTCTTGGGTCATTCCACAAAAATGAGATCTTTTAAAAAAGGGAGCTAATAACCTTGTAATTCATAAACTTGGAAAGCTCCAAGTCTAGATAAAGCAACACTCCCTGAGCCCATTTTCCTTAGAAGTTCCCCAAACTGCCTTCAGAGCTACTTTATTTTTTATTTTTATTTTTTTAAAAGATTTTATTTATTTGACAGAAACACAGCCAGAGGGGGAACACAAGCAGGGGGCGCGAGAGAGGGAGAAGCAGGCTTCCCACTGAGCAGGGAGTCTGATGTGGGACTCGATCCCGGGTCTCTGGGATCATGACCTGAGCAGAAGGCAGTCGCTTAACCAATTGAGCCACCCAGGCGCCCCTACTTTATTTTTTTTATTTTTATTTTTTTAAAATAGACTTTTCTTCTTCTTATTATTTATTTATTTTTTACTTGACACAGAGAGAGAGTGAGCACACAAGTTGGGAGGAGGGTCAGAGAGAGAGGGAGAAGCAGGCTCCCCACGGAGCAGGGAGCCTGATGCAGAACTTGAACCCAGAACCCTGAGAACATGACCTGAGCTGAAGGCAGACGCTTAACTAACTGAGCTACCCAGGTGCCCCAGAGCTACTTTATTTTGACCACCTCAAGCCCTAGAAAGAGCAGAATGTGAATGTTCGATGTTATCTCACATGTCCAGAAGTTGTCATGTGCCACAGAGTCTGTAAATAAGAAGTACTTGTTAGATTTTTATAAGATGCAACGTTGATCTCACTATTTCAAGAAGGTGTGGTAACTCAAGGAATTCAAAGTTGCAAAACAGATTTCACTTTACCAGAGTCTCAATGCTTTCCCCTCCTTGAATGGAATGTGTATGTGTTGGGGGGAGCGAGTGCATCTTCATGAGAAGCCCAACTATGTGAGCTGTGGACATTTTCTCTCCTCAAAGAGTTTCTCCCACACCAGCAGTATGAAACAACTAATTCTGAGTCTGATAGAAATCTCCAGTTTGTAATAGAAAACACGTGTACTGGGATTGAGTGGAGTTGCTGTGACCAAGCTGTGTGTGGCAGGAGTGAATCTCCACCGAGCTCCAAAGCATTCCTGATTTTATGGCGAGTCTCTCCATTGGAGTCCTTATTAGTAGGTTTTATGTAGGTGGTTTTTTAGGGATCCACTAGAAGGAAAAGGTTTTTGTAAAAAGTTCAAAAAGCTACACGAAAACCTTGGAGGGAACAAGTTTTAACTTTGTGGTGTTTTTATTTTAAATGATATTTGATGCTGTGGCTTTACCTTTCAGCTGCTCCCCGCCTTGATGCACAGCGTCCCTGAGCTCGCGGGGGAAACTCCCTCACAATGTAGCAATTGCTGATTTATGTTCCAGTGATAAGAATGTGTTTTATTGTGGTCATAATATTTGTTCAATTTAACTACTATGTACTGGAAAGTATCGTAAAAACTTCTCTGATCAAATGTTATGAGACAGAAGATCATAAGCTGCTCCTGATCCACGCACGGTACTCTCACAGTACCTCTGTGCGTGCCGCCATGGAGAGAGGACTGGCGATGGTTCTGTACATTTCTTTGTCTTCCTACCATATTTTAAAGTTAGTCCCCATTATAGGTCGTTTAAGCATTTCTGATACTTTATTGTTATCAGTTGGACTCCCTTTCAAGGCTATTATCTATCCCTTTATAAAAAAGTTTAAAAAGACTCTATACTTCTTGTGGCCAGATCTCTGCTTCTCATCAGTCTTTCCCAAGTCTCTTTTGGAAGTTGTGAATCCCACTGAGTTTTGCTGTCAACATTTGAACCTAACTTGGGCTTTTGTATGTTCTGTGATCGTTTCTAAAGAAAAGGAAAAAAAAAGACCCTTCTTATCTTATATTTTGATCTATTATTATTATTATTATTAAAGATTTTATTTATTTGACAGAGAGAAACACAGCCAGAGAGGGAACACAAGCAAGGGGAGTGAGAGAGGGAGAAGCAGGCTTTCCTGCTGAGCAGGGAGCCCGATGTGGGACTCGATCCCGCGTCTCCAGGATCATGACCTGAGCCGAAGGCAGTCGCTTAACCAACTGAGCCACCCAGGCGCCCCTTGATCTATTATTATTAAGGGCAATGGGGACCCTCCACTAAGTAAGTGGGGCTATTTCTCCAATGCTGGATCACCACGCAAATTCTAGGAAAAGGGCTTTTTATCTTCTGTGCTGCCACTGCCAAGAGGTCTTCCCTGGGTGGTCTTCTCTGGCAGACCTCCATAGCCTCCAGAGTCAAGTCTATACACCCTCAATGATCTAGTCCCTGGTTATGTCTCTGAGCTCATCTCTAGGACTGCCCCACCTCACTCTCTGTTTTAGCCACTCCTCTATCCTCCAGTCATTGGGAACTACTTGGATTCTCCAGTGGGTCTACCGTGTCATGTTCTTTGAGCTCAGCATTTTCTGAGAAGCCTTACTGGCTGTCCCAGTGGGCTTCCATAGCTCCAGTGTGGACCAACTAGAGCTGGACAGGTGAGGGAATATACCAGATACTGCAACAGAACCACCATAAGAGGAATCTGGATGCTGATCCTGATCCATTTCAATGTGAAATCAAAGGAGAAATTTTTTTTAAAGGATTTTATTTCATAGAGCATGAAAAAGGGAAGTGGGAGGCAGAGGGAGAGGCAAGATCCCCGCCGAGCAGAGTCCTGTGTGGGACTCGATGCTAGGACCCTGGGATCATGATCTGAGCTGAAGGTGGACGCTTAACCAACTGAGCTACTGAGGCGGCCCAGAAACAGCTTTTTAAAATGCCTCTTTACATCTCCTGATAGAGTGAAAAGAACCACATTTTCTGTATATGCTATGTTCTCTCTTCCACTTAGGACAGAGCTGAGGTCAGTCTGTTTCTCTGCAGATGCTGCTAGAGGAAGTTCTAGGATTGAAGAAGAGTGGAAACTATTTTAGTGCATAATTGTTAGATAATCCTTTGTTCCTTGTCCGCTGCCAAATGTGGTGACTTATGTAATGGAGGATTCCTTCCTCACTCAGCCCTAGGTAAAGGGAGAAGCACCAATGCAGCCAAGGATGGGATATGGCCAAAGGCTGGAGTTCCTTCTGCGGAATAATTTGTATTCATCTTTTGAGACTATGTAGGTATTTATATTCACAAATTAAAGAGTTTACACGTGTGACCTCTCTATTGATTTTTAAATGCCATTTTTATTAAAATGCTAATAATTCATTATATTTTGAAGATTAATCATTGAACTTCAGATAACTTAATTCATAATCATTAGGTCTGATAGTCATGGAGGGATTATGGAAGGGAGTAGGAAGATAGGTTGAGGCAGGGTGGCATTTTGTTGTAAATCAGTGGAGACCTCCTGAATAGCCATAGACAAGTTACTTATTTCTCTGTGGCTCACCTTTCTCCTCCGTGAAAATGGGGGACAAAATAAGAATACTACCTTACAGAGTCATTATTGGGAGTCAGTGTGTCAGTTGGTATAACTGCTCATGTTGGTGCCTGACATGTAGTTTTTTTTTTTTTTTTTTTAAAGATTTTATTTATTTATTTGACAGAGAGAAACACAGCCAGAGAGGGAACACAAGCAGGGAGAGGGAGAGAGGGAGAAGCAGGCTTCCCGCCGAGCAGGGAGCCCGATGTGGGGCTCGATCCCGGGTCTCCGGGATCATGACCTGAGCCGAAGGCAGTCGCCTAACCAACTGAGCCACCCAGGCGCCCCCTGACATGTAGTTTTTATCTCCGCAGTACTTGCTATGATATTTTGGTCACTTATTTCTTTTAAAATAGAAGCTGCTAATTTTGAATACCTCTAAAGAAATACCAACCTTATCTGTTCACTTGTGTTTCTCCCACTAGATTCTGAGTTCCTTTAGCCACCTTTGTATCCCTAGCACTTATACTGCAGGAAACACCTATAATTATTTCTTGAATGAATTAATGAGCAAATGGTAGTGAACTCTTGCTTCTTCCCTCTTTCTCCTTTATCACGGAAGAATGAAAAAGGAGCACGAATTCTGCCACGGTGTATGATTACTCTCTGGGGGTTGTCTGACCACAGCAATTAAGAATTCACAAAGATGATTAATCTTACACAGCTGTGCTAGTAAAATAACTTTGATAGGCTCATTGAACGAGGATTTCCCTAAAGGGTCATAGAAGCCATCTCCCTGCTTTTGGGCAGGTGGTTCTAATATAATGTAGCAATGTTAGCTGTGTACTATTTCTAATAAATCTCCAAAAGAGAGAATTACTTATGTTCCTTGATGCTAATATATAATAATTTAGTGGCCTATATCTCTTAAAGAGGAACTTCATTGGGTAGTTTTAAAGGCATTAAAGATTTAGGAGAGGTACAATGAAAATGGATGTCAGACTTTGGAATGAGTTCTCATTCAAGTGGCTTTTTTTCCTACTTTAGAGATTCTTTGAAAATAAAGTGGATAAGTATCAATACTATGTGACCTAATTGGAATTCTACCTAAGAAGAGGTCCATTGATACACCAAGCTGTTTTCCTTCATGAGGTCTTTATTGAGTGCCTTCTGTGTATGGGGCTAGGATATAGTAGTGCACACTGTATACATGGTCCCTCTCCTCTTGGAGCTTGTAGTCAAGGGTGAGTTAGAGTTTGAACAAGCAATTAAAAGAACACTAAGTGTTTTTTAAAGAAGATCTTGGTCAAGGGTATCTTTCTGGGGGAGTGACCTTTTAAAGGATAAAAAAGGGGAGAAATTCACTCAGGCAAGGATGGAGAAGTAGGCAGGGACTAGATCATGGCAGGTCTTACAGGTCAGGTGTGATGACTTTGGACCCTTGCCCACCCACCGAAGCTGTATCATGTTTCCCAGAAATCTCTTCCTTGTATGGTTCTGGGTTAGTGTAGGTCATAGGGACATTTTGCGGGAGGCATGGCAGGCAGAAGTGAAGCATCAGCCATACTTTTCATACTCTGAGGATTGGTGCAGGGCTCTGGGTGCTGTGGTGGCTTGTGCACCGAGATCTGCCCCCTTATCTCATTGGTGTGGGGCAGCGCCTGGGTCTGCCACTCCCACTGGATCCCTTCCTTCAGCTTCCTCAAGCTGTGGGCTATATGCACATGCAGCTCCATGGCTTAAGTCGAGAGTGGAAGCCGAGTGACACATGGGTCCTAGTTTGTCCTCCTAGTTTCCCATTGTCCTTGTAGATCCCAGGTCATCCTCAGAGGTTCCAACTATGTCCTTGCTCTTGTGCACATTCACCTGGCCTTCCGATCACCAGTCTGGTTGATCTGTGATCTATGATACTTCAGGCTCAGAACTATTGCTCCATCAGCTCCTGCAGCTGGGTAAGGTCTGCACCCTCTGCCAAATCTCTTTCTTTATCATGGTGGTCCTTCTTGTTTGATCACATGCTGACTGATACACCATGAGAAGGATTTGGGTGTTTATCCTAAGAGCAGTGGTGGCCATGGAAAGAGTCGCAGCTGGAGAGTCATGTGATTGGAATTTTTTCCCATTTCGTCTGCCACATGAAGACTGGCTTAGAGTGGGGCTATTTAGGACGTAGACAAAGAATGCTAGTGCTAGCCAATAAACATGTTTCTTCCTGGCCCAGAGTTAGGTTATGTCCCCAGCCCTTTCACAGTTTGATGAGGCCCCGTGGCTGGGTCTTGACCAAGGAATGAAAGTGGATGAGCTGTTTGCCCCTCCCATCCTTGGCAACTCTTAATGCTCTCTCTCTTCCCTCATATGCTTGCCAGAAGCAGAGGACCCAGTAGAGGACTCAAAAGCCCTGGAAGATCGTGGAGCCATAGGAGAGGAAGAATCTGGGCCCCTGGACAACAGTTGTTTTTTTTTTTTTTAATTTAGATTTTATTTATTTATTTGACAGAGATAGAGCACAAGTAGGCAGAGAGGCAGGCAGAGGGAGAGGGAGAAGCAGGGTCTCCGTGGAACAGGGAGCCTGATGAGGAGCTCAGTGCCAGGACCCTAGGATCACGACCAGAGCCAAAAGCGGATGCCCAACCGACAAAGCCACCCAGGTGCCCTGAGAAAATTTTTATTTTATAATTTTTTTTTTTTTAAATATCTTTTTTTTTTTTTTTTTAATTTTATTTATTTATTTGACAGAGAGAAACACAGCTAGAGAGGGAACACAAGCAGGGGGAGTGAGAGAGGGAGAAGCAGGCTTCCCGCGGAGCGGGGAGCCCGATGTGGGGCTCGATCCCGGGTCTCCGGGATCATGACCTGAGCCGAAGGCAGTCGCCCAACCAACTGAGCCACCCAGGC
>PITA01011982.1:0-64190 GCA_004023965.1 Spilogale gracilis
GAAGAGAAGTGAAGTGTCAGCTCCAGGTCTTCAATACCGTCACAGTGATGACTCAGTGAATCAGGGTGAGTCAGGATAAGGGCTTTTTAGAGATCAAATTTGTCCCTCCCAGGTGCTGCCTTCCACGCACGCTCACCAGCAGCGAGGGGAAACGCCCACTGACATCTTTCTAACCCTTGATCTACTTCCTGGAGTTTCTAAGCCACTGGTTTTGCACAGACACGCTGTCCTGCCACAGTCAGAGCTGCAGAATCAAAGCCTGTTGGCCCCACTCCAATTTGGGTAATTATCATGACCCACCTAAAGTTCCCCTGGGATTTTCAATTAGATATGGGATGCTTCTTTCCAAGCGGCTGTAATGTGTCACCTTCTACCCTGTTAAACAGATGCTGCATTCCACCCCAGAGGCAACCGGCTGCCCTTTAATGATGAGAAAAAATTGCCCCTTTATCCCTCCTGACCCTGGGAATCCCCGAGGCTGAGTGAATGGGTGCCTGGGAGTGTCCCGAGGGTCTCGGATGCCTTCCCCCAGTGACCTGCTGAGCCCTCCGAGACATTCATTATTCTCCGAGGATTTACAAACAACTCACATTGGGAGTTGCAAATGTACTTAATCCAGTTGTGGCCAACTCAGAGCCTTTGATAGATGTTTTCTTGCTATGGGGCAGGACCAGGTTGGCTTTTATAACTGAGCAATGAGGCTCATAAAAGTCCTGGTCACAATGCACTGAGGGCTGCCCTGGGTCTGATCCAGCCGGAACTTTGTGATCTGCCCAGCCCCACCTCGCCATGGAAGGAGCAGCCCCGAATGATGATAAAACTGTTAGGAGGGGTTCAGGAGTCTGGGCTCCCCAATTTGCCCTTCTACTTTTCTCTGCAGTTCAACAAATGTTCTGGGGAATAGGAATGGGGCCTCAAAGATGAGTCAGATGCAACCCCCTGCGTTAAAGAGCTAGGCATGTAAAGAGTGTCAGAAAACTTAGTATGCTCTGTGCAGAGAAAAGAAGAAAGGCTGGAATGTATCGAGTGCCCAGTCACGCTGAGCTAAGAGCTTTCATGGATGTCACCGAGCATCATGCTCCTGGCACCCCAGCTGGGCAGTCCAGTTACATGGAGTATAGTTGAAGGGGGTGAAACAGGGCATGGTATGTAGGTCCAGCTGGCTCCAGGACCCATGCTGTTCTGCGGGATCCTAGGATGGGTGGTGGGGAATGGCGACAGCAGTGGCCACAGAAGTTTCCCTGAAGGACGTGAGACACGAAGAATGATCAGAGTTTGCAGGAAAAGGAGGTGATCCTGGAAGAAAGAACAGCACAGTCACGGAGTGGTTGAACAGTGTTGTGTTGGGGTTTCTGGAAGGTCCGATGGGAGCAAGGGGCACAGGGGGTGAGGCTGGATTGAGAGACCATAAATAGGAGCTACTCCTTTCGCTTCTCATCAGGGTCTGTGAGGGTGGATGGTCAGAAACAGGTGAACATTCTAGAAGTCATGGGTGCTTTGAGAGCTGAAGGCAGTCTAGGGGACTCAGTGCCTCAGCCGGCTTATCCCAATTCCTGCCACATACAGCTATAGCTCGCGCCTCAAGCATGTTCTTGTCCCCGCTATTTCCTCTGCAGGAAATGCCTCCTTTTCTACCCGAAGAATTCCTGCTCACCTTTCAGGGTAACTGTTAGCTCTTCTAGGGTAGAGTTCTGGATTCACTTAATTGGAATTTCTGCAACCCCCCCCCCGCAATGTTTTTATCGCTATTCTAATATTTCATGCTTTAAAAAATAATACAAGTAAAGCACTAGTTAATCTTCATAAGAATCCTGGGTGGAAGGTATTATTATGAGTCATTTCACAGATGAAGGAACTGAGCCTCAGGGAGGCTGAGATTTCTCTAAGGTCACACAGCTAGTGATGGGCAAGTGCAGATTCAAACTCAAGTTCGCCTAGGGGCAAAGCCTATACTTCCTTAAGTTGTCACCAGCCACAACTGTGACTAGCAGGGGCTGATCAAACCCCCGGGAGCATCCGGGGTCTGTGTCTTAGCACAGAACAGTCTGTGCCTGCCCGGAGTGCCTGGCACCTGGCCACACACAGGGCACTCTTTAAAGATCCAGAGAGCTGAGCTGTTGCTACTGGGAGTGCCGATGGGGTGGAGGGCAAGGGACCTCTCTTGGCGCTCTTGCTAAGAATTCTGACACATTGGCCTTGCCTCCTGCAGGCTGTCCGCAGCTAGGAGAGTAGACACCTTGTGTCCAAGAGTGGGGCCCGGGGGTGACCCAGACTGCTGGGTGACCTCATGCAGTGGTTGGCTCACCCCGGCTCCAGCTTTTAGGACTCAAGCCTGTCTCCCAGTGATGCCGGTCCCACCCTAATCAAATTTCTGGGGTGCTTTGAAGGGGTGACATAAGCTGGAACAAGGCAAAGCCAGCTTTCATTTCTAAGGGGAGGGGTGATAGTTCACACATTATAACCCTTTCCTCCATGTCGGCTGGAGGGGAAGAAAGAGGCACGGGTTTTTTTCTCCTTTTCCTGTGGGCGCCTTTGTTCTACATACAAGCATCCCAGCCGGCTGTTCTGGGTCCTGAGACATGAGCCTCAAGCAGATTTGCGATGACTTTCAAGGGCCCGGCAGTGGGAGTGGCCAGCCTGCGTCAGGGTGACTCTGTGTGAGGGGGGCCCCCTAGCCTCTCTCTCTGAGGCTCCGTTGCTCCCCTAGGAGACTTACAGGATCATCCCACTAATAACAACTGCTTTTATTGAGCATTTCCTGTGGGCTCCACTCACTAAATGCCTTACAGAGAGAGGGTGTCGTTGCCCCTTGCTGCGAAGACAGAGAGGTCGAGGGACCCGTTGGAAGTCTCACAGCCAGTAGGTGGGATGACTGGAATTCAGATGCAGGTCTGCGTGGCTCTGAGATTCCCCTCTTTGTGATGCCTTCCGCAAGCTGCTAGGCGCTTGAGACTTGGATTTGGCGCTGGCGTCACCACTCATGGGCTCGGTGATCTCTGTCCAGGTGCCGATTTCTTTAGCACCATGGGGAGGTTGGATAAGACATCTCTGGGTCCCCTCTAGGTTGCTGAGTTTAGAAATGCCCTCGCTTCCAAAGCTGTTGGACAATGGGCCGCAGGGTACCAGTGGCCCCGAATCCCGGTCCCCTCCCTTCTCTGTTTGGGTGGGTTGGCTTCCAGCTGGGGTGAGTCTCCTGTGGCTGTTCAGTACTGGGAGAACTTTCCCTTTCCTTTTGGTGAAAGACCTTAGACGAAGCCTCAGGTGTGAGGTGGGAGTGGGCAGCCCTTCTATTACATGACAGGGAGAGGAGTGGGATTCCCAGAACAATCCCAGAGTTCCCTGGGCAACGGGAGACCCTCTCTGAACCATGGCCTGGTGGCTGCTCACAGCTGGAAGGGACCTTAGGGGGTATTATCCTGTCCAATCGCCTCATTTTGCGGATGGGGAGACTGAGGCCCAGGGTGAATTCATGACAGAGCTAGGGCTCAGGTGTGGGCTCCATTCACCTTTCTTGTACTCTCTCAATGCCTGATGTGAGAGACTCCTTTCCCTGAAGGGCAGGGAAATAAAGTTGAAAAAGGAACAATCATAGTGTAAGTGGTAAGCGGGAGGCAGAGGGCTCTTGATTTCCAACCAAGTATTTTTCCATTTCCACATCCAGCCTTGCCAGGAAGATAGTAGAATCCTGTAATGTCAGTGCTGGCCAGGTCTCTTGAGATCTGGGATGGCAGATCCCTGGAATTCAGGAGGCCTTGTCCCATTTCCTGATCAGTTCAGCGACATCATCTCTCCAGCGCCTTCCGTGCTCTTGCTCTGTGCTGAGCCCTGCCCAGCCTACGAGGTTGGGACCGTGAAACTGCCATTGTGCCAAAGGGAAAAGTGAGGTCCAGGCGCACTGGGCTCACGAACAGCGGAGCCAGGCTCCGCCCGGGAATCCCGGTGCCTATGCAGTCCCCATGCAGACACCTCGGTGCAGGCCAAGTCTTGGCTTAAATTAAAAACAACCGTTTCCCTGACAGACTGCTAATGTGAGTGCTAACTTCACATTTCGTCTTTTTTTGAAGGAAAAAGCCCATCCTGAACTTCTCGGCACAACCTTTGCCCTTGCCCCCGAAGCCGCCCCCCCCAGGCCCTGGGCAGTATGAGATCGTGGACTACGCCGGACCCCCCAAGCACTTCATCTCTAGTGCATCATTTGTATCCAACACCAGCCGGTGGGCAGCGGCCCCGTCTCAGCCAGGCCTGCCGGGCCCAGGTCAGAGGAGGGTTTAAAATGACTATAAAAACCAAATCTGGAATTGTTTGTCATTCCTGGGCCATCAAATGTCACTGATGTATGGGCTGTTTGCCTACAGGTTACACAGGTTGGAGTCGATCTGGAAGACTTTGAAGCTTGTACTTTTGAAAGAAGTTATTGTTTTGTTTTGTTTTATTTTTTAAGGTGGAAGGGCTCTTAGAGGTAATCCAGGCCAGGAATTCATAACCAATGACCATGGATGTCCCAGAGGCCCAGAGATGGGATCCAGAGGGGTCTGGGACCCAGAAGTGGCCTACAGACTTGGAGTATGAAGACTAATTTTTGGAGAAGGGCTGTAGCTTTTGTGAGATTGTCCACCAATCACCTGTTCTTAGAAACGTTTAGATCCCTGGCCTGATGTGGCGGAATCGCTTGGCCGCTGGGGAGGGCCTGGAGAGCAAGGTGCTTGCTGAGCCACAGTGAGGGAGGGGTGGGACAGAGCGGCAGGCTGTTTCCCCTCCGAGCCCTCTGTGCCCTGTTGTCACAAGACATGCCAGGGACTGTCCCCTGCATGATGGCTGACACAGGGGGAACCCTGGGACCTCTGGGACATTCCTGAAAGCTAACAGCATGAGGGACCGTCTCCAGCAGCTGGTACTCCGTGACCTCTCCATAGCTCTCCTAGAGTCCCTTCGCTGTTTGCCACCCCCTGAGGTCAGCCAGAGCTGGTGGCACTGGGGATAGAGAGTATGCTGGCAGGCTGGCGGTGTGGGAGGAGGAAGGCAGAGCTAAGGGAGCTGCAGGTGTGTGTAAGTCAGTCTCTCAGTGAGCACTGGGAGGCTCGAACCTGGGCAGACAGAGGCAACTTAGCTAGGGGCTTACGCTCAGAGGCATCAGTCTGATGGGGGAACGCCCTCCCCTCCACACATGCAGGTGAGTAAAATGTCAGGTGCACATTCAGGGAAAGCCATTCTTAGAGCTTCAGAAACATAGAAATGGCAATCAAGTGAAGGAGACTGCAGAGGCTAGACCTGGGGGTTACTGGTCAGCCCGGGCAGAGCTTAGCTTCATGCATGCAGTGGGATCCAGGAGGCCCGGGGCCCAGTGAGGATCCTTGTCTGAGCCTGTGCGGCCCAGGCCTCTGGGAGCTTTTCCTGAGGGTCTTCTCTCTGCTGCCCACAGTGTGGGACACCTGGTATCCAGGCATAGGCCACTCCCTGCTGCTGTGGTCACCTGCAGGGTGGGCTTCTCTGAGGGGTGGCCTGGGAGTAAGTCCCATGCCAACACCTGCCCTCTTGCCTTCCTGTGGATGCAGATCAGCCTGGACTGCCTGGGGCTTCCATGGGCCTGGGCCCTCAATAACCAAATCAGCCTCCCTCTGAGGGTTCCCAGTCACCACTGTGCGGTCCAGCAGCTGGTTCCCCAGAGAGAATGTGCCTGCAGTCGTCATGGCGTTCACTTTTCTGGAAATTCTTTTTTTTTTTTTTTAATATTTTATTTATTTATTTGATACACAGAGAGAGATCACAAGTAGGCAGAGAGGCAGGCAGAGAGAGAGGAGGAAGCAGGCTCCCTGCTGAGCAGAGAGCCCGATGCGGCCTGGATCCCAGGACCCTGAGATCATGACCTGAGCCGAAGGCAGAGGCTTTAACCCACTGAGCCACCCAGGCACCCTCTTTTTTTCTTTTTTTTTAAGTAGGCTCCACACTCAGTGTGGAGCTTGAACTCATGACCCCGGGATCAAGAGTCACAGGCTCTATCAACTGAGCCAGCCAGGTAGCCCTTCTGGAAATTTCTGAACTAAATGAAAACAAAACCCCACCAAGTTGGCGCCTTGCTTCTTTAAAAGTATTGCTTTACTCAATCATTTTTTTCAAATCTGATAGAAAACTCTTTTGTAAATTCTCCTCTGTTAAAGAAGTTATAGGGAGTTAAAGAAGGCTGAAAGCCAGAATTCAAGTCCTGCCTCGGCCAGGCCAGGCCCTTCCCTCTCCGCCCCGCCCCGTGTGCAGATACCGGGCTGGGACAGCCCTCCCCCTGCCTTGCCAGCTCTGATGCAGAATGCCAGGGGCTTGAGCAGCTGGGATTTTCGCTGTTAATACTCTCTCTGTCTCTCTCACCCTCTCTTGTCTCACAGCCACGTACAGGCCGGAATTACCTGGAAAGCAGTCCTTTCTCTACAACGAGGACAACAAATGGATTCCCGTGTTGTAGGGACCTCACACAAGCTCAGGGAGGACCCTGTCCACCAGCTGCCTCACCCAGATTCCCCAGGTTGTTTAATCAGAGAATGCCCGTTTCGTGTGTGACCGATGACTCCCCAGGGGCAGCTCTGCCTCCCTCCCTTCCACCCCAGCTGGCGTAGAACTGGGTTCCTGCATTTGTCTTTGTCTTAATCGGCCCCCAGAAGACTGGACCTCCATGTCTGCTGACTCCAGTGGCTTCCTGAGCAGAAATGAGGAGTGGGAAGAGCCTCTCTGGCATGCACCTGTCCCTGCTGGCTTCTGCAGGCCTCCCCAGGGATGTAAGGGGCTGCTGAGCTTCGACTCCAGCAAGAAGGTGGCCGACAACAGATTCCCACTCTAGAAGCCTGATGCTGAGCCACAGCTCTGGGCTCCAGAGTGCACCTGCAGGGTGAAGCCCAGCACACGCCCATCCTTCAGCCTTGACTTCCAGATTTTCCCTGGAGTCTCAGGAGCTGTGAAGGCCCAGAGGCGCTTGGGACAGATGTGAAAGGATTGTCTGGGCCCTGCCTCCAGCTAAGCCTTTGGATCTCCCATTCAGGAAGAACATGGCAGCCAGTCACTATGGTCACTTGTGTTCCTTACCCACCTTCTGGAGAGGCCACTACATCCACTTGGTGGCTCAGTATTCAGCAGCCCATGTGGGGAGGACACTGCTCAGCCAGGCCCCTGGAAACTGCAATTCTGAGGGGCAGGGAGGCCACACACTGCTTGGTGCCTGCAGGTCTTTCCCCAGGACTTCCCAGGCCTGGCCTCCGTCTCCTTCCAGACCTGCTGGCTGAAGTTTCCTCCTGGCAAAAGGAAGAGACTCTCAAAGAACCAAAGGGAGCTGGAACTGAGCACACATCCCCTCCTTCCCCAAATACTGATGTTGTTCACATGTGCAAGTGCAAGGCTCTATGCAGCCCCCTTCCTGCCCCCACAGAGTCAAGGCCTCTCACTCCCTGGGCCCCGTCTCCACTTTTCCCTGTGACCAGAGACCGACTTTCCCATCAGAATGGCCACGGACTGGCCCTCCCTTTGGGGAGCGGTGGATGAGGAAGAGGGAGGGAGAAGGCTATCCAATTAAACTGAATTCTTGCATCTCACAAAAGCTGGACTTTTTGTGAACCCCAGGTTCCCGCCAGTGCCCGCTGCCTTGGGATGAGCTCCCGGCAAAGCACCATGTGAGGCTGGCCCTTGAGGCATGATGGCTGGGGACCCCCTCCTGTCGGGTCTGGAGCTTCTCCTTGAAGGAAAAGAGTTGGATTCCAATTCTAGGGCTCAGGTTCAACACTTTCAGGGGTTGGCAGATAATGTGTGGAGGAAAGTAGGTAAGGCCGGGAGGGGAGTGGGAGCTGAGGCCACTCATCTGAAGGGACGTTTGACACAGCTCCGGCTCACTGGGGCCAGAGCTGCAGAGTTTCCACAGAACTCTGGAAAGGCTTTAAATGTGAACTCTCCTGATTGGAGATGTTGACAACCATCTTTCAACTTGAAATTTTTTGTTGGGGCTGAAGGAAACATCTGCAGGCCATCCATTGTCCACATGGTCTGTAGAAGCTCCGGAAGACCGTTTTGAAGCCGGCACTCAATGCTGTATCTTCCTTGACCCCAGACTCTTTTTTTTTTTTTTAAATATTTTATTTATTTATTTGATACACAGAGAGACATCACAAATAGGCAGAGAGGCAGGCAGAGAGAGAGGAGGAAGCAGGCTCCCTGCTGAGCAGAGAGTCCGATGCGGGCCTCAATCCCAGGACCCTGAGATCATGACCTGAACTGAAGGCAGAGGCTTTAACCCACTGAGCCACCCAGGCGCTCTGACCCCAGACTCTTGACAATAGGGTCAGACCCCAACACCTTGGTTTTTAGTTCCCTCTGACCCTGGAGGACCTTTAGCATTTGCTCAGGCTAGATGCCACCAGCCCTGGGGTCTCTGTGGGCAGAGGCTGGGAAATGTGTGGGGAAAATGAGCCAGATCTCCCCTGCTGTTGGGCAGCTGGGCTGAGTACCTGCAGGTAAAGGCTGTCTCTGCAGAGGAGTCCCCTCCGCATGGGGTCAGGGAAGAGGGAGTTCTGAGAAGGGAATGGCAGAACTGCCTGCGGCCAGTCTGGATCTGGGTTCTGTTGAATACATGACTGGAGCCGAGGCCCTGAGCTCAGAGGGTCTGTTTTGACCATGTCTAGCCTCTCACTGTGTCACGAGCTGCCTATCGTCTGTCCAGCTCAGGGTTCTCAGACCCTGGCCATATGTTAGGATCACCTCGGGGGCTGTTACAGAAGCAGGCTGCCCAGACCCCAACCCTCAGAGTTCAGATTTAATTGATCTGAGGTAGGGTCTGGGCCTTGATATCTATATTAATGTTCTCAGTGTGTATCTAGTCAGGGTTAAGGTATACTGATAGTTTAATAAGGTATTTTCCAAATGTTAATGTGGTGCCAATCACTTGGATATCTTGTAATAAATCAGTAGGTCTGGGGTGGGGCTTGAGAGTCTGCATTTCACTCTCAATTTTCTTTTTTTTAAGATTTTATTTATTTGACGGAGAGAGACCCAGTGAGAGAGGGAACACAAGCAGGGGGAGTGAGAGAGAGAGAAGCAGGCTTCCTGCCAAGCAGGGAGCCTGATGCGGGGCTCGATCCCCGGACTCCAGGATCATGACCTGAGCCGAAGACAGACGATTAACAACTGAGCCATCCAGGCGCCCCTCATTCTCATTTTGTTTTTAAATTGAGATATAATTGACATATAACATCGTATTAGTTTTAGGCATAAGCATTTCTAGCGAGCTCTCAGGTGGTGCCGGCACTGCCGCACTCAGGGTAGCAAGGCTCTAATAAATACCCGTAATTGCTCAACTCTGGCCTTCCATTTACTCGCTCATCTGCTGTTTGCCTATTTGCCCTCCTTCCTCCCCCCTCTTTCTTTTCCTCCTTCCCTTCCTTCTCCTCTTTCCCTCACTCATCCCTCATGCCTGCTTTCCTCCTTCATCCCTTTCCCCCTCACTGGCTGCTTGTCTCCCAGGGGAACGCCCCCACTCTCTCCACCAGGAGACAGCCACCTTTCTAAAGTGACTCCTGTTTGGAAAGGACTTACCTTCACTCCTCTCCCCCTTCGACTCTTTGCAGCCAAAGAAGGTTCTAGAATAGCAGCTGTCAGGCTCCCGAGGTAGATACCCTTGGCCCCTGACTTCTCGAGGGCATAGACAGCTCTTGTTTCATCATCTGGTGGCTGTGATGAGAACTGAGCCCTGGTGGCTTTCCTGCGGCTGCTGCATGGCGGCTGTCACACTGCCTGGCTCCCTCCTGAACTCTGTGGCAAGCTCTGCCCAGATACTGATTCCTTGTGTGTATTAATCCGGCCAGACCCTGGCAGACGACAAAGCCTTCAAGGCTTGTATAATTATGGCCTCTTAAGGGGTGGTTCTTGACCTTGACTGCACCCTGTAATCACCGGGGGTGAGGTGGGGTGGGGTGGGTGGGTGCTTTAAAAATTTCTGAGGTCTGGGTCCACTCCCAGAAATTCTGATTTAAATGCTCCAGGGTAGGGGCACCTGACTGGCTCATCGGCAGAGCACGTGACTCTTGATCTCGGGGTTGTGAGTTTGTGAGCTTACTTAAAAACAAAATTTTATTTTATTTTAAGATTTTATTTATTTATTTATTTGACAGAGAGAAATACAGCTAGAGAGGGAACACAAGCAGAGAGAGTGAGAGAGGGAGAAGCAGGTTTCCCGCCAAGCAGGGAGCCTGATGTGGGGCTCGATCCCGGGATGCCGGGATCATGACCACCCAGGCGCCCCAAAGAAAATAAAATTTTAAAAAATAGATAAAGAGGGGCGCCTGGGTGGCTCAGTGGGTTAAAGCCTCTGCCTTCGGCTCAGGTCATGGTCTCGGGGTCCTGGGATCTAGGCCCACATCAGGCTCTCTGCTCAGCGGGGAGCCTGCTTCCTCCACTCTCTCTGCCTGCCTCTCTGCCTACTTGTGATCTCTCTCTGTCAAATAAATAAATAAAATCTTTTTTAAAAAAAATAGATAAAGAAATGCTCCAGGCCGTGGGGTCTGGGCAGTGGGGAAAGGGACAGACCAAGGAGGAGAAGCACCACCTGCCTGCTTCCCAGCTGCTTCCGGAAGGGGAGCTGGCAGGAAGCTCAAGAAGGAAGGAAATGAAGAAATTCTGAGCACCCCCAGTGTGCCTGCCAATGTGCTGACCCTCTGCACACACCCTGCCATCCCACCCTCATGCGCCGACCTGCGCTGACAGCTTGGGTGACGTCATAGCTGTAGTGAGGGCTGGATGGACACAGGCACTTGGATGTGTATAGGGTCCCCTCGAGCTGCGCTGTACAAGCCATATGGGTGTCTGAGACTCCAGGTGACACCAGGAATCCTGATCCTGGCTTCAAATGTTAATATTTTGTCCATCGTGGATTTTTTTGTCTTTATTAAAAAAACAAAACAAAATAAAACATTGCATTGATTTACCTTGATTACTGAGCTCTTTGACTTCTAAATTTTGTGCCTGAGATTCTCTGGCCTGACCCTAGTCCTAGCCCTGGCCCTGACTCCAGGCAGGGCGCTAGGAATTAGGACTGTTGGCTCTGAGAGGTCCTTGAAGGCATCTGCGGCTTACAAAGGTTTTAAAAGTTTTATTCAAACAAAAGTTTATGGAAACCCTGATGTGTGAAAGGGGAAAAGCTGATCTGCCATGAGTAAAGTCGAGGGTCCTTAGGGGTTGCAGCTGTTCCCTCCCCCACATCGATTTGGCTTCTGAGACCCACCAATAAACTCTGGGGCTCTAAAGATGATGGTTACAAAGACCCATGTAGATCCATGCCCCTCATTCATAGCCGAAGAAACTGAGGCCTAGAGGCAGTGGTGTGCCAGGAAACTGGCAAAAGAAGGAAGGAAGAAGAAAAGGGAGGGAATGAGGAAGGAAGGAAGGAAGGAAGGAAGGAAGGAAGGAAGGAAGGAAGGAAGGAAGGAAGGGAGGGGGGGAGGGAGGAAGGAACAGATCCTCTGATTTATCACTTATCCCCAGATTCTTCTATATAAAATAAAAACCTTGATTTGATTTGTAGCAGTCATCAATTTTGGGGGTGCAAATGCAACCCCCCATACCAACAAGATGTCATGACTGCAGAGCTGGGAAGAGATGGGAGCACCCATTTCTGTAAGCCGCTGAGTCAGCTGCAGGGACAACGACTTGGCCCAGAGTGTGACGGCAGGGGTGGCGCAAGAATTCAGGTCACGTGGCTCCCAGCCATGGGCCCCGCCTACTGGCCCCAGGTGTGTGGTCCTGGGCAGGCCATCCTAGACCTTCCCAGGACTTCTCCAGCTCTAGTCAATGGTCCTAAGGTCCTAACATTCAGCCTGCGGAACTGTGCAAGACAGAGATCTTAACATCGGGATCCTGCTGCCTTCCGGGGGGCACCTCTGCTTCTCCAGTGCCCAGCATGTACCACCGGTCTTCGAGTCCAGGGTAAACCACGCGTAGGACAGAAGGAGGCAGGCCTAATCAGCTTTCACCCTCTCTTCCTGGGAAGACTTTCACAAAAGGAACAAGTATAGTGTTTGAAGGAATACATAGGTAGAATTTTATTACTAAATACCATGTGAGTATACAAAATGTATAATTGAATAATAGCTAAAAAAAAAAAGTCCAAGAATGTGAAATACACATTTTTTGAAATGATAAAAATGTATCCATGAAAAATATAAAACGTTGCATGTATATACAATATATACTTCTATATATATAACATAAATGAAAATTGTAAATAAGAAATGTGTACATCAGTGAACAGGCATGGAAGTTGTATTTTTTACAACAGTCACTTTGTTCCAATCAATCAGCTCCATTATTTACATCTTCTATTGAGAAAATCCGTGAGAAAGAGAGTGTTTCCATTCTGGTAACGTTTAAAAGTGGTTTGCGCTGAAAATCAAGAGTTTTCCAGTTAATTGACCAAAGGGTCTGAAGTTGATAGAAGAATCAAGAATGAAAGCTGGGTAAGAGTCAAGGCAGCTTTGGGAAAGAGGGTCTGCCTCCACCATCTGAATAGCCAGCCAGGAGATGGACTGAGAAGACAAGGTCTTCTGAGGAGGAGACGGGCTGTGGGGACGTTAGCCAAGATGGCGCTGTCTCTGGCTGGGCCGGAGCTGGCAGGAAATCCAGCATAGATTCAAGCACGAGTTGGGGTTCAGGTCAGGACACTTCCCAGGTCCCTTCCTGACCTTGGCATGTGTGGGTTTGCAATGTGAGGGCCTCTTCCCTCAGGGAAGGCATTCAAGTAACAGCACTGAGGCGTGAAGAGAGGTTGTGTGTGGTGGGGGTCTCTTCCCAGACGGCTCCTTGCCTGGAGCCTACCCCAGGGGTTCCAAGGGGCTGGATGCTTGGGCCTTATAGCTCCTTAAGGATGATCTGAATCTTGCCATCAAGCTCCCCCATGTCCAGAAGGAAGGCAACGTGGTTGCTATAGTGCTGAATGATGTTGTTGTCCATGTTGACCAAGATCCTGGAAGAGAAGAGGAGAGGTGTCTAGAATGTGGCAGGCCCCCTGTTTTCAGGGCCTCTGGGTGGTAAGGATGATAGTACTGCTTATTACCTATTTGGTGCCCCCAACATTCCAGGCACCTCATGAATTGTCTCCTGACCATCATGACAACAGAAGTGGGTACTCACTGTCCCACTTGACAGTGGAGGGCACGATCCCCAAGTGGACCTACCTCCAACCATGGCCCCTACGGCACCAGACAGACTAGGGAAGACGCACTGCTCCTTTGTCCCCAGGCCAGACAGGACTTGGACACGAAGGGAGAATTCAAGCGGAAGAGGCGTGGTGGGTGGACCAGCATGGTTTGGGTTCACTGGGTGGCTGTGATGTGTCATTCAGGTGTGCCTGCCTGAGCCAGCGGCAGGTGCCACATGAGGCCCCTCTCAGTTCCACCCCCGTGAAGCTGAAACCTCACGGATGTGCAAGATACTCAAGGGGCTCAGCCCTCTGTCCCCACACTCTTTGGGCAGGACCGAGCAGGACAGGCCCTCCACAGAGCGTCAAAACCATGGGGAGAGGGAGGGACGGCAACCCACTAGCAGCCGCCTCCCTGACGAGGGGCCTTCTCGGCCCTGAGCCCATCAGCTTCCTCTCTGTCACAGAGGAGGCTGTCTTCACCCATCCACCCACTAGCATTGACTGAGGCCCCTCCATGGGCAAGGCCCTGCTCCCAACAAAAACAAGGGCCACACAGAGATCCTAGAACCTGCCCTCCAGGAGTTTAGAATCTAGTAGGGCCTGAGAAAAGGAATCCTTAGAACCCTATTACTCTGGTTGGTAGATGGGGAAGCTGAGATTCAAAGAAGCAGAGCCATTTGTCTGAGGTCACACCGTTAATAGATGGCAGAGCTGTGACTTGCATCCACACACTCGTCTCTTTCCACTGTACCATTTTTAGGAAGAAAAACAAAAACCCTATAAATATAAGTTAGGAAGCTGCATATATGAGAAAAGCAAAATCCAGGCCTGGGGAAGAGTTCAGATGAAAGTTCAGAGTTCGGTTTCAAGTGGGGCAGGAGTGGGGGGCTGTGGCCCTCAGACTAATGTCCCTGGCAGGTCACTGTCTGCTTTCCAGGGGACCCCCCACACACACACACCCGGCCCCAACGGGAGGCAGTAACCTTGTCCCTGCCATCCACCAGGTTGGGAGGATGGAGAGCTTGTGGAAGCAACAAGCCTAAGCCTCTGGCCTACATCCCACCCTCTGGGCAGCTATATCCGGATCTGGCTACTTTCTGGAAGGAAGGCTGGTCTCAGGCTCCCAGGCTAGGGTGCTGACTGCAGGGGTCTAATTACAGGCTCCCACTTCCCCAGATCCCATCAGCCATTCTTTCATCTCACAGAGGGATCTCTGTCTGGGGGCTGCAGGCTGGGTCAGCAGACCCCCCCAGGGCCCAGCCTGCAGGAACTTGAAGGCTGCCTCCCACCCACACCCCAGCAGGGCTCCCAGCAGGCCCAGAGTGCACACCTCCACGCAAGGCACCCCAGACAAGCCCCCAGACCCCACCCCCTCAGAGGGCAAGGACAACTGGGCCCTAGCAGCAGGGCTTGCTGGGAACCACTACCCTAAACCTGGGCCTCTTGTCACTTGCCAACTGCTCACTGTCTTCTGTCCTGGTGTGCCCGAAACCGTTGGCCAGCTGCCAGCGAAACAATGTATTTGTTCATCTGTCAAGAACTCAGTGGTGCTGGTAAAGCTGATTGTATCTACTTTGTCCACAGGACTTTCAGGTAAAAATAAACCAGGCCACTGAATAGAATTTTCTGTTCCTCACAAGAGAGTCTGACATAGAGATGACCTTGGCCTCTCCTTTCCCAAAAGGTTTTTTTGCGGACTCTTCTCATTTAAGCATCTCTGATGATCCTAGGCCTGAGGTCTTTGTGGTTGGGGGTGCGTATGGGGTGGAAGATGACTCTGGAGGGCCACTAAGTGATGCCCTGGGCCATGGACTGGGCAAATAAAAGACCTGGCCACAGCCCTTATTTGCACATCGCTTAGCGGTGAGAGGAAAAAGCAGGAGGCAAGATAAAATAGCGGCAGCACGCACAGGCTTTAGACAGGCTGCTAGTTACTAACTGGGACCTTGGGCCTCCCTGAACGTCAGTTTCCTCATCTGTAGAAATACAGAAAATCACACCCAACTCAAAAGGTCAATGAGATGATGCTGGTGAGTTATTTAGCCTGGCACATAGAAAGTGCTCCACACATGGGAGCTATTCATTTGGATTTAAGTAGATGGCTGGGACTTAAGGCAAAGATTTGCAACTATGCCAGTGGGGCTGGGGCATCCTTGTAGGCATACCCCCACCCCCAAATCACACACACACACCCACTTCCTATCCCCTCGGCCCAGCCTGTGCTGTGATCCATCAGGGAGGCCGGCTTCAGGTGGGGCTGCAGCTAGGGGGCACGGGTGCTGGCATCGAAGGGGAAGTGGGGCTGGGCTTGTCCGGGCAAAGCAGAGCCTGCCCTCTGCGAGGAGGTGGATTCCGCTCCACACAGCGTGTGAGCCCCAGTTTGAAACCGAAACTTGGAAGGAAAAAACACACAAAAACCCTAGACGCTCATACAACCAAAACCAAACGGGTCCTTTCCCAGGGGCTGCAGGATGGCCTACCTTCTCTCCGCCCCCTGTCTTCTGTGGGTGGCTGGCTGGGAACCAAAGAGGAGGGAGGGCGGGAGGCCAGCCCCTGGGCCTGCCTGGATGGGGCCCCAGCCTGGGTACAAAGCCTCCCTGGCTTTGCAAAGCCTTCTGAAAAGGAAAGCCTGCAGACAGTAGCCACGGGGTGACGCCCAAGCCCCTTCCAGGGGCCACCAGCAAATGTAGCTGGAGTGACACTGTCCAAAGCAGGACAGGGTCTGAGCTGAAGGCAAGGGGCTGGGAGTGGATCCTCTGGGCAGGGGGAGCAGTCACCACGTGGCTCTCCATCTCTCCCCGCCAGCCTCGGGCTCTCCTGGACAGGGAGCAAAGGGTGCTGTGGTGTTTAGCACTAATCCCCAGGAACCCACAGTAGGTGCCACACTGCCCAGGCCCCAGGAAGGTAAAGCTTCACTCCCTCCTGCCTCATCCGGACCTGAGGGTGGAGGCCTGTGGTGTACCCCTGGCGGGCTCCCTCAAAACCACGCCAACCACCACACTCTTTCCAGACTCCACGCCAGCCACTCCTTCCTTGGGCCCCTGACTCAACCAGCAGCAGCGTGGCTGGGCCCTTTGGCCTCCGTGCCTATCCTCTGCTGCTCCTGGCCCGGAGTATTGTTGCTTAGCACCTCTGAGCCTCAGTTTCCCTACCTATAAAGTGCAGGTCCTGGTGTGTACCTCATAGCGTGCTGTGAGAGTTAAGTGGGCTATGTTCAGCCCCACATCTGACACATGGCGGGCAGACGTGGGGAGGCTGGTCACTGTCGCCAGCACCACAATCACATGACTTTGCTCTCCCATGGCCTTGGGACTTGGACCTGGGTCTTCTGATCTCTGGACCTACACTGGCCCTCCACCTGCGGTCTCTGCAAAGACCCTTCCATCCGTCTGCCCCCTTTGCTTGCTGGTGCTGGTCAGTGTCTGGTCTCTACAAGTCCCTTGCCTGACTGCGGACTTTCGGCCACAAAGCCGACTCACTGCGAGCTCCCTGAGCCAACATTTAGAGGGAGAGGGGCAGCGAGGGGGTGATGGGAGGGAGAGGGGCATCGAGGGGGCGATGGGAGGGAGAGGGGCAGCGAGGGGGCGATGGGAGGGAGAGGGGCAGCGAGGGGGCGATGGGAGGGAGAGGGGCAGCGAGGGGGCGATGGAAGGGAGAGCTGTACTGAGCACTTACCCCCGCTTACATTTCTTGTAGACTTTGTAAATGTTCTCTTCAGGGAAGCCATACTTCTCAGAGATCTGGAAGAGAACAGTAGGGGTTTTGTTATCGGCTGCCCAAACTGGATCTAGTCCAGCCTTTTATACTCTGACTTTTTATTTCCTGATGATAAAAGTAATATACATCCCTCCTGTGTAAAAATATAAAGAAGAAGATTATAGTTGTTGTAATCCTGGTTCCCGGAGATAAGCATCTGGGTGCACTCTTTCCCATCTTTTGGCCATGGGTGCAGATCTTTTTATATTCCACACAGATGGTTTTATAGAACTTTTTTTACTGCACATTTATAGGTTATTTCCCACATCACATCAAGCCCTTGACAGACTGCACGTTTCGTGACTGTCATACACCTCAAAGAGTCTCCACAGGTCCCCCAACCCCTGCCTGAAGCCTGACCCACATCGTGCCAGTGCTGCGGATCCCCCCCCCCCCCCCCAGCCACTGCTGACTCTGGGCAAGCGAGTGGCGAGTGGCGAGTTCCTGCACCTACCTCATCGGGCTGCTAGAAGAAGGGACTAAACTGGCCCGGGGCAGTTCCCGGAGTGAGGAAGGCCTCCATAAATGGTCATTGTTGTTGTTTTTGAAGGATAGCCCTGGGGAGGCTCCAGCCTGCTGTGAGGGCGCTCACCCAGGTAGTGTCCCCCTTGAGGCAGGAATTATGAACCTCATTGGATGGATGAAGATGCCCAGCTCCACGAGGATAAACCATGCACTCTGGGCCCAGCCAGATCCCACGTTTCCTGCCCCATCACATCCCAGAACATTGGTGCTCGTTCTGCAGACAAGGAGCCTGAAGCTGAGGGGCAGTGAGTGGCCTGCGGGAGCTCAAGCAGCCAGAGCCAGCTCCCTTCTTTCTCCCCAGACAGCCGGAAGTTTCCCCTGGGGCCCACAGAGTTGGTCTGGTCCTGGAGCGCAGACTCTGAGCAAGTCGCCTTACTTTGCTGAGCCTCAGCTTCCTTGTTTATAAAACGGGAACAAGCATGGGAGTTCCACATAGCGTGGTTCTTCGCAGGAACTGAGATGATGTGAAGGGCCCAGCCCAGGGTCTCACCCTGGTGAGAGGCTCATTCAGATGTTGTTGTCTGCTTACTGGCTGCCTTGAAGCGGCAGTGAGCCGCAGACCAAGGGCTTCAGGCTGAGGTCCTCTCTGGGCCTTTTAGAAAGAGGATCAGGTTTGGCTTCTCAGTTATTCTCTGTCCTGACAGAGATCCCTCTGAGCCAGAAAAATTCTCAGACTATTTATTTTGATGGTGATATGGCTGGAAGCTACCAGGAGGGAGATCTCAATTCAATTTAAAGAAGAACTTAAGAACTTCCTAACCATAAGTTGTACAAAGACAGCAAGGCTGCCCTGTGTGGTGGTGAGCTCTCCATCCCTGGGAGTATGCAAGTCAAGAGTGGGTATCCACTTGGAAGAGCTACTGGGAACAGAGCTCAAATACCAGATGGGAACGCTTTTAGGTACAGTCCAACCCAAGGATTCTGAGTCTATGTTCAAGTAACATTAGTGGACTTTTGTGAGGCCAGCTTCTGGGGCTGGTGCCAACCAAGCAGTGCGGATGATCCGTGAAGGGACCAGGAGGGTACAGCAGAGTGGAGAGAACTTGGGCTGGACTGTAGCCCTGTCACTTCTAGCCACTTTGGTAAGTCCTCTAACCACTGGGAGGCTGTTTCCTCATGGAAATGAACGGATGGTAATAGTACCCACTTTTGGTGGGGTGTTAGGAGAATATGGTGAGCTAGCAAATGCTGCATGCCTGACAAAATTCCTGGCACGTAGTGGGTCTTCAGTAAAAGGTAGTTGGTGTTACTATCGGTTCATTTTCCCTCCCCCAGTCCGCCATCTTGGAACCCTCCGGCTGTCCTGTACGGTGCAGCCTTCCAGCCCAGCCGGCCCTGGTGAAAGCTTGTGTTTGCTCAGTTGTTCCCTGAGCCACAAAACTGCCCTGGGTTTTGTTCAAAGCTGTTTCACCAGCTCTCACAATTTGCGGAAGGGGGGGGCGTTGGGGAGGGTCTCCTTGCCCAGACGCCACCTTTCGCTGCCATCCCCCCAGCGCCCCCTAGCCAACCACAAGCTGGAGGAATGAGGCCCCCCGGAAAAGAAAAAAAAGAGTGTCTCTGGGGCCTGGCCTTTTTGGGTTTCATTCCCATTAAAACAGAAACAGGTTTGCAAAGCCAACAAAAAGCTCCGGCCTGTCAGACAGCAGCCATCAGATTAAGGAGGATTTATGGTGTGTGTGACTCCCAGGGTGGAGCCAGGGTTCTGGCTGGGAGATAACATCACAGAGGCACACTCCCACCAGCCAGGCCTGGGGGCCCCCCCGCAAATGGGGTGGGACATGTGGACCATCGGAAAGCCAGGGTTCTAGCACATTCCTCCTCAGAGACTTCCTGTGGGAAATGAGAACTGTGGAGTGAGGGGTGGGGGACAAGAACACAGAGTGGGGTCTGGCCAGGCCTGGGGTTGGGGCGGGGGGTCGCAGAATCTCTTACCGCATTCCTCAACCCTTTCAGATCTGGGGTCTTCAACATGAGAGCATCAAACACTTCCTCAGTCTCCCTTCGCACGTACAACAGAACTGAGAGGCAAAGCGGTGGGTTTTAATGGTAAGGAGAGGGTAAACGAGCCTGGGAATACCTCAGGGGATGGGAGAATCTTCAAAAATATTATTTTTAATTTTTTTTTATTACAGAGAGAGAGCACACAGAGGGAGAGGGAGAAGCAGACTCCCTGCTTAGCAGGGGGCCCGATCTTGTGGGACTTGATCTCAGGACCCCAAAATCATGACCTGAGCCGAAGGCAGACGTTTAATGACTGAGCCACCCAGGCACTCCCCAAAATATTATTTTTAACATATGGTTGATTTCTGCAGAAAGGGCAAGTCCTTGCTAAAGGTCTGTACCCAGATGGGAATACCACCCAGCTCTGCAGGTCCCATTCAGACTGTGCTGATTTGGGTTCGAATCCCCGCTCTTCCACCTGCCAGCTAGGTGACTTTGAAAACATTTTTCCATCACTGAACCTTACTTTATCCAAAAGGGAAACGGAGGTGGCTTCACCCTCTATTTCACAGAGTTGTTGAAGAATTAAGGACACATTTTAAAAACCAAAACCAAGTGCAGTACAAGACTCAGCTCAAGGCTGCTGGAAGTTTTTGATCTTAGCTGCAGGTTGGTTTCTTCTTAATAATCAGCTGCAGCCCCCAGAGGTTTGGGCTTGTCCCCCTTTCCCAGGAAGTCACAGATTTAGGCTGTCAAAACTAAGTATGGAAACCTCTCTCTTCTCCCGGTCCCCCCCCTCCGCCCCCAGGCCCCAGCAGAGAAGAGGGGCACTTGCCCTACACAGTGAGCCTCTTGCCTTTGCCAGGTGCCTCAGGATACCCTTTTCCAAAAAGGTCAGAGGAGGCAGAAGCCCTCCAGCTCCATGGACCTCTCCCCAAGCATCCTGGGTGCCCCCCTGACCCCCACCCCACCCAATTCCAGCTCTGAGGAGTAAGGCAGCCCCTTGTGCCCCCTCTGCTAGGCCAGATGCTACTCTGGCTGCCTGGGCCCTGATGGGTGTTTGGCGCTTTGGGGCAGCCCTCATGGGGATCTGGGGGCTCCTCAGACAACGGACCGGCCAGGAGTGAAGGTACCTCTCTGAAGGTCGTCTTCCTTGGCCTTTTTGGAGGGCAGAGACTCAAACTCTTCAGCGAAGGGTGAGCACGCGCGTTTCAGAGGCAGCCTGGGGAAAGGGGGGACAAGGGCAAAAGGGAGGGGCTCGTGAGAACCCCAGGGGATCCCAGAGTCCAAAGGGGCCCCAGAGATGCAGCAGATCCCATGGGGACAAGCCCAAAGCAGTGGGATGGTGATGAAAGCAGCAGATTGTGGTGCTGGGACTGCCGGGATTCAAATCCCACTCGCCAGCTGCCTGACTTGGGGGGATCCCTTAGTCCCTCAGGGTCCCCATCTATCCAGTGGAGTGATGAAACAATGACAAGACTTCATAAAGTTGTGAGGTTGTAGGAGATCACATGGATGGCTTCTACAGTTGCGTGTGGTTAATAGGATTGTTTTTTGAAAGAATCCACTTGGACGGGAGGCAGCGAGAGGGGGCAGGGCAGACTGGGAGTGAGCTTGGCCAAGTCACTTCACTTCTCTGAGCCTCTGCTTCCTCATCCCTCAAGGAGAGCAAAATTCTTGCTGGGCCCCTGCGGGGGCTGTGGTGAGGAGACAGGTGACCTAATTCAGTAAGGAAGCCCCTCTGGAAAGGTACACCTTGTTTATGGGGTGAGGACACTGAGATCAACAATGAAGGAACCTTCCCTATCACACACAGCCCTCTCCTCCCGGCCTTAGGCCCTCAGAAAGGGCCCAGGCGCCAGGCCCCTCCCCCACCTGCTGGAGTCTTGGGGGGGTGTCAGTCCTATGGCATGGCATCCCCTCCTTTCTCCCCAAATCTGCACTACCATCTCAGAGGCTTCTTCTTTCCCTTTTTACAAGCATGTGTCTCGCCAGAGATTCGCCAACTTTTCACATAAAACAAACCCATAAAAATGTGGGCAGTTTCAGTGAGAAAGGAGTGTGAATCTAGTCTGGGGGCAGGGGGCAGAGTCTTCCTGCTGTTTCTTGGTGCCCAGGCCCTGGCCTGGGGGGCAGCGCAAGCAGAGGGCGGGCGGGGGGGGGGGGCAGGGACGGGGGAGGAGGCCCCTAGCTGCGTCTATCCGTACCTGTGGGAGCTGCTCTGACCCGCCGAGGGCACTGCCTGCAATGAAGAGGAGAGACATGTTCCATCACATGAAGGAAGATGAGAGAGGCCTCTGTGGGGAGGGGGCCCAATCCTTGACAGGGGAGGGGAAATGCAGTTGCAATGCTTTTCTAGCTCATTCCACTCAGATTAAGTCCTCTTAAGTGAGCTGAGATCTTGAGTCGAAAGGCAGTATCTGGCCCAGGTAGAACGAGTCAGGGACTCAGTGGATATGGGAGGTGCTCCAGAAATATGGCAGATTCCATGAGCCCCACCTGAGCCCCAGCTCACCCAGAAGGGCCAGGACTGCATGCCCTGCAGCTGGGAATGGGGAAATGGGAGCAGAGGTACAAGCGGAAAGCGGGGTGTGGGGAAAGGGCGCTCTTTGGAACCCTTCTATGCGTCATCACCTGTCCCATGATGGGAGGCACCCAGGCCTGCCCAAGAGGTTGGAGAGCCTCCCGACGTAACACAACAAGGAGAAGGCAGAGTCAGCATTCAGACCTCCCTGCCCCCGAACCCAGGCTCACAGGTGCAAGCCCGGAGCAGCCATCAACCCGGCCACAGGGCCCTTGATCCCAAGAGAGTGGTCATCTCCAAACTTGGGGCCTCTGGCTGGGGAGAGACACTGGGATCATGCAGTCATCAGACTATGAGGCCACAGAACTGCTTCCAGGGCGGCGAGGTGCAGTGAAGGGAGGGCCGTGGACACCGGAAGGGCTTTAAGTATGCGCCATCTGCCACATCAGGACTGGCCACCCTTTCGGGTCCATACTTCTTATTGTTTGAAGTCAATGCACTGAACACATCTTGGACAGCAAGAGCTATTTTTGTAAACACTCTCACCTACATGGTGACGGTGGGGGGTAGACCTCGATGGAAGGAAATAGTCAAATTGTTTAATATGGAAGCAAACTACTAGACAGGCTCTGCAATCCTGATTCCCCCACTGCCTTTCTGTGCAGCCTTCTCTGGAAAATGGAGGAGACAACAGCATCTATCTCAAAGGATGGCTCCCCAGCCCGAGAGGTGCTGCAGCTAATTGCAGGCTCGGCTTCTGAAGTCCAAACCCTGGCTCTGCCCATGCTGTGGGGTTTGTGCCTCAAGTTCCACCACGAATCCAGGGAGAATGACAGCATCCGTCCAGTAGGGCGGTAGGGAGGGGGAGAGAAGGTGGTGTGTGGGAGGCCTTGAGAGCAGCGCCTAGTGCATAGTGAGCGCTCACAGTGTTGCCATGACTACCATGCCCCACACAGTGTGGAATCAGCCACCATCTAATTTGGGGCTCAGAAACTAGAGAACTCCATGAGTGCTCCAAGCATGAACGTTTTGATGGTTATGATGGGGGCTGGCTCTTCTCCTCCCAGGGCCCCAACCTCCATACCTTCAATTGACCTTCTTCTCTTCAGTAGGAAAGGTCACTAATGTTGTATGAACATGTTTTTCATTTTTTAATTTAAAAAAATGTTTAAAAATTTTAATCCATGGGATGCAATAAGAATATTTTCATTTTGATGTAAAAGATACTGGGACCTCTACATGTGTAAACTGGCCTGTCGTGGCTGAGTGGCAGGGGGTTCTCCACCACTGATCTGCACCAACAGGCCCCACCCAGGGGCCGAGACCCTCTCTGGCCCGAGACCCTCACCCCTCCAGGACGCTGGCCAGAGAAGTGCACGTTGGGGATGAACAGCACCGGCGGGGTTTCCAGGTCAGCCTCGGGCCGCAGGTACGTGGTCTCATTGCCCCTGAAGCCGGACAGCAGGCAGCCCTTGATGCCTGATTGGGAAAGGAAGGCAGTGAGTCTGGGAGCCCTCCGTTCACACCGTCAGCCTCTGCCCACCAGTCTCCATCTCCCCTTAGTCCCAAGCCAGCCCAGCCCCTGGCCTGTACCCACTGACCACTGCTGCTGGAGTCAGGGCACTTGACCTTCCTCCGGAACTGCTTCCGCTCATCATCCCGCATTTTCCTTTCTGCTCCCTGTGGGGAAGGGGGGAGAGGGGGTCACCAAGGGTCTTGGGAGGGGCTGGCTGTCTTGCATCTTAACTATGGGCCAGCCTTCCGGGGCTGCTAGCCTTCTAGACCTGCTATCTTCCCAGAGTGAGACCAGGAAATGGGAAAACAGCAGCGTCCAACCTGCCAGGCCCAGCCCGGCCCAGCCCTTTCTGAGGTCAGTCCAGGCCACGAGAGACAGACAGACAGACGTGGAGGGAGAGGAAGAGAAGGAGAAAAAGAGACAAAGGAAGTGGAGTCAGAGAGGGATAAGAAGAAGAGAGAAAAACAAGAGAGATACAGACACAGAAAGAGACATGGAGAGATCTTTAGAGAGACCTAGAAAGAGACCTTCAGAAAAAGACTGAGTGTGGGGACAGCAGCACAGAGAGAGGGAGGAAAATACACTTGGAGGCCAAGACAGACAATGACTAGCCCACAGAGGAGGGGGACGTGCAGAGAGCAAGAAGCGGAGACAGACAGACACGGCTGGGGAGCACGCACGGGTGGGGGCTGGCCCTTCTCCTCCCAGGGCCCCAACCTCAGCTACCTTGTCACAGAAGATCTTGATCTGACAGACAGCTCGGTGCACGAGGCGCTCGGCGCCTGGGCCGCAGTCATAGGTGTCGATCTGCAGGTTCAGAGGCACACCCTTCACCCCCTTCTGCGAGGAGAAGTCTGTGCTGAGGCAATTGACACCGATGAACACCTGGGGACAGACAGGGGAGCTGGAGAAAGAGCCTGCCTTGCTGTCGCTCGAGCACCCTGCTCACTGAGCCTGCTGTGTGCTTAGGGAGCATCAGCCCTGGAAGGCACCCATCACCACCACGGATGGCAGACTGGGGCTGGGGCAGGCGTGCCAGCCTCCCCCAGGAGACACGGGGTATGCAGAGTGGCCCAGCGGGCAAGGCAGCTCTCATTAGACTGTCAAGGGCAGCCCAAAGGATCAAGCCCTGGGAAGGAGATGAGGGGGTCCATCAGGGGCTTTCATGAAAGTCCTGAGCCTCATTTTTCTGCCACCCACAGTATGGAGGCATGGAGGGGCCATAGCCCATTCCCTCCGGCTCCGGAAGACCACCTTCCTGCTGGCCCCAAGCCACAGGGATGAGACCCTGTCCCCCGCCCCCTCGACCACCAGCCCCAGTCGTCACTGGACCCGTCACCCGCCTTTACAGCCAAAGAAACAGGGGCTCTGAGCAGAGGGGTAACCTGCTGACGTTTCCACATCCCAGCAGAATGAGCCTGGACATGGGACCACGGGGCCTGGGGTTGGGAAGCTGGGCTTGGCCACTCACTGGCCATGTGACTTTAGACAAGTGCTCTAACCTCACAGAGCCTCAGTTCCCTTATCTGCAAAATGGGGATAATTAAACCTACCTCCTGCAGCTGTGGGGATGCGTGGGGCCTCTAGTGGGCATGGCACATAGTGGCTTGTTGTGAGTGGGACCACCAGAGTCTTGACCCCTAGGAGGCCTAGCCCGTGGCAGTCTGGGAGGTCTCAGCCAGGACTCCCTGGCAGGCTCACCTGGTGGCTGTCTACCTGATTGACACCTCCATGGGGCGCCAGAGCCAGACCCCACTCCAGACTGGCCACTGTTCTTTGGGACAGTTCGCTTGGAAATGATCCCAACCTGCCCAGGTGGGGGTGAGGTGTGGAGTCTGAGCAGAGCCCCCTCCCTCCTCGGCTGTGGGGGCCAGGCCCCCAGCGCATGTCAGACACACCTCCCCTCAGCCAACTCAGCCCTAATGCAGCTCCCACCCAGCTTACACCTGAGAAAGGCCCACGCCTGGGGGCTTAAGGGGCTGTGAGAAAATCCCAACCGAAACCCACCTCTCCCTTCCCACGAAACTCTTTCCCCGCCTCCCTCTTTCCCCCCCTCCCTGCACCTGAGGCCCCAGCTCCTCCTCCAGGCCCTGGTATCTGTTTGAATAATAATAATCCCTCACTCTGTGCCTCCCTTTGTGTTTTCAGAGCCCTTTCAGCTCTATTTTCTCCAGGCAGCCAGGATGGCCCATGAGGCAAGCCCCCCAGCTTGTCCAGGCCAAAAGTGCCTTTGCCATGAGCTGGACCCAACCCTGCTCTGAGAGGGGAGGCCTGGCCAGAGGAGACAAAGGATAGGCCCAAGGTCACCCAGCCCTCGGCTCTCAGACCAGTGCCTTTCCACAAGGCTGGCTCTCCAAACTCTCTGGGCCTCCAAAGGCATAGAGAGGCCCAGAAGCACAAGGCAAGCTGGCCTTGGGCACTAAGTGGCTGGGATTTAAAAAATCACCAGAAGCTCCACTTCCGGGCCTCTCCGATGGGTCTGGCACCGTGCCCATCTCTGAGACATGCACCATCCCAGGGAATCTTCATCACAACCCCAAGAGGCAGACTATTGTTCCCTTCTTCTTCTTCTTCTTCTTTTTTTTTTTTTAGGATTTTATTTATTTGTTTGACAGAGAGCTAGATCACAGGTAGGCAGAGAGGCAGGCAGAGAGAGAGGGGGAAGCAGGCTCCCCACTGAGCAGAGAGCCTGATGGGAGCTCCATCCCAGGACCCTGAGATCATGACCTGAGCCGAAGGCAGAGGCTTTAACCCACTGAACCACCCAGGTGCCCCTATTGTTCCCTTCTTATGGACGCAGGAAGTGATGTAACTGGGACTTTGGCCTCTTCTAACAGACCCCAAAGCATTCTTCTTGTAACCTTGTCTAGCCTGCAGGTCCGGGAACCTGGCATCATGGGTGGCTGGCTGTGTGACCTTGCATGAGGCTTGCTTTTCCCATCTGGTGAATGGGTGGGTGCTACTCACAACAACTACCCCCATTGCTGAGCCAGGCTGGCCTCTACCCTTTACTTATTGCAAGTGATCCTCTGAGGGACCCAGCTGTGCCACAACCATGCACTGACCTTGGCCTCCTCGTTGACATTCCACACAAAGGACAGGGCGTTGTAGGCTACCTCTTCGATGTGCTGCACTGTGTTGAAGTTTTCTTTGCAGTCAGCTGGAACCACAGGAAACCAGAAGGAGAGTCAGGAGGAAAGGGATCTGGGGACATGCTGGGAAGGAGGCATTTAGGAGCAGGGCCTAATTCCCAGCAGGGTTTTTTACCCTCTCCCCCGAGAACCAAGCTTCAATCTGGCAGGGGAGACTGATGGTTGTGCCCTGGGTTACAGATGGGAAAACTGAGGTCCAGCCTGGGAAGCAGATGTGCCTAAACTCCACAGAGGATCCCTAAGTTGGACAACTAGGCCAGGGCCCTCATCACTTTTGGGTGGAGGTTCGCATTTTCAGTGGGTTTGGGATTTAGCGGTCTCCCAGACACAGCAGTAGCAGGAATAAGAGTGGGGCCAGGGCTGTAAGAGGACCAGTCAGGGGAGCAGCACCAGGGCTCCTCACGCAGAGCTGTGGGACGGACGGTGGGCCAACAGTGGGAGGGCCGCCACTCTCTGAACATGTCAGTATGGCGAGCCTCACTTAATCCTCACAGTGGCGCACTGAATCCTCAGTTTACACATGTAAAGAAAAGGAAGCTCAGAGTTTGGTCATTTGGCCAGGGTCCCACAGCTTTAAAAAAAAAAAAAGCACAGCAAGGACTAGAGCTCAGCTTTGGCCCCTGGCTGTGTGGCCTCTCAGACAAGTCATGGGAGTGTCCCTAGAGATATGTTCCCCAGCACATGGGGCCTCAGGGCAGGAGGAACAGCACTGGAGGCAGGCAGGGCAGCTGGCCTTATTCCACTTGACAGTCGAAGAAACTGAGGCCCAGGAATGGGAGGTGGTGACACAGGTCACACAGTCAAGAAAAGAATGATGGAGTCAGAACCTGGAGGCCCGAAGATGGGCGGTGCCTCCCACACATCCGAGGGCCTGGGGACAGGGATAAGGTGACACCGAGTCCCTTCCCCGGGTCCCCTCCCTGCTGACAGAACCCCAGGGTCCTTGCTCCCAAAGCAGAACTGCCTTGCACTGTACTTCTGACCTTCCAAATTGGGCTTTGTTGTCTTAGGCATTTGTGTCTCAATGGGCTAAGCCCCGCCCCCCACAGGGATGCCAAGGCCAGCGTCCCAGGGGTCTATTTATCAGACACTGCTGGGGTCTCTAGGGCACTGTTTACCCCAAAGCAAACAGAGAAGAGGCCTCTGCTTCCAGCCCACAGATGCAAATCCCTGCAAATCCCATAGTGCAGGACCTGGAGACAGGGGCAGGGCAGGAGACTGGGGTGAGAACTAAGTCCTGCAGAGATCACAGGGGGCTGGGAAAGGGCACAGGGCAAGAACAGGCCAATTGGGGTGTGTGTGTGTGTGTGTGTGTGTGTGTGTGTGAGAGAGAGAGAGAGAGAGAGAGAGAGAGAGAGAGAGAGAGAGAGAGAGAGACAAAGAGAGACAGAGACAGGGAGAAACCGAGAGACTGGGAGGGGGCCTGACTGGGGTGACTGGGCAGGGAGGACGGCCTCTCACCCACGTCGATGACACGTTGCTTGGCAGTGGGTTGCCGGGAATGCCAGTGTTTCCAGAAACGCAGCTGCTCCACGGGCACCTTCTCATTGTCAAAGACAACCATCACCACACTCTGCAAGCACAGCAGGCCACCATGATGCCTGGCCTTGGGAGAGGCCCAGGCAGTCCCAGTTCCTCCCCAGAGCCCTGGTCTAGCACTCCTGCCCTTTTGCCTCCGTGTCCCCCACTCCGTAGCAGTGGCACCCTCTCCGTAGGGTCCCTGTCAGCCGCCAGGCTGGCCCAACCATCCTAGCCCCTTCCCCAGCTGCTCCAGGGACAACATACCTTGACTTTGTTGGAGGACAAGGCAAGGTCCTTGCCACCTGCCGGGGTCCGCAGGGTGATGGGGTAGAACTGGCCCTTGTTGAGGTAGGCCATTGGCGACTCCCCCGACTTGATGTGGATGGCTTTGGGGGAGCCCAGGGTGTACTCAAAATCACTGTAGGGAGGAGAGGGGGAGGACAGGGAAGCTGAGCTCCCAGGCAAGAGGATCCCAGAGGGCTGTGTGGCAGGAGGCAGAGGCTGTGCCGTGTACTTGCTGTGGGACTTTGGGAACTCATTCTACCTCTCTGGGCCTCAGTTTTCTCATTTTTGGAGTTTCTATTTAATGGTTTTATTGAGCCACAATCCTGCTGACCAACAAATAATGGGGTGACAAAGCTCCAGAGGAGATGAAGGGCAACAGAACCTCAATTTTTTTTTTAACAGGGCTCTGAACTCCCTATCACAGCCCAAGAAAGAAATGTAGAAATCTGTCTCTCTCCTTTCCTGTGCCTTCACTCCCCTCTTTTCGTTCACTAATGATGCCTGCTCTGGGGATAGTGTGAGGTCCTATACCTATATAGGTCCTATACCTATATGTAGCCTCTGCCTATAGTCCAAGTGGCCAAGGTTCCAGAGGGACTGAGTTACCTCTTGGGGCTGGGATAGTCCTCCGGACACGGGGGTTCTGGGGACGTTTTCAGGATATCTGGGAAGAGCAGCGACTGCAAAGAAACACAATTCAGAGAGAATAAATGGTCACATTCAGGCTGCTGGAGCCTCATCCCAGAGCTGTCCCATACAGCTGTGCAGGTTATGCAGTGTCCAACTGGGACAACAGTACATGGAAGACCTGCCTCAGCTCTAGGACTTTTTATCCCCGGGATTCCAAACCTCTGATCTCCTCACTGTCTTCTCTCCTTCTGCACATGCATGCACACATCCCGGGATGCTGTGAGGGGGATGGGGGTGGACCCTCACCTCCTGTGGGTCATCTTTGAAGGTGCTGTCAGGCTGCCAGCGCTGTGTGGGTGGCACCCCATGAAGGCTCTCAAACAAGGAGTTGAGGGAGTTGTTATCGTACATATCACTGGTGGGCAGCAGGTAGCTGTCCACAGAGCCAGCTTCCAGCTTGCTGGGGCCAGGGGGGAGGGGAGCTGTCTTGCCCGGAGTGGGCACGGCCCCCTCCAAGCTCATCAGGTTATTCTTCTTGAGCACATCTGGGTACTCTGAGGTTCCAGACACATTCTCTGTCAGGAATTTCATGAGATGCGTGGGACTTTCAAGGGGAGCGAGGTCCATCTCATATTCCATGCCATGGTAGTACCTGGGGAGAGAGGAGGGCTGAGTGAGTGCACCTCTTCTCTCTGAGGGATGAGGGGACCCTCAGCTGGATTGGAGGGTGACCATCACGCGGACCTGCTGACCTTCTTTAATCCCACGTAATGTTAGATCTTCCCAAACATGCATGAAGCAAGGCACAGTAAGAGGCCAGTTTGTCACAGGGATGAGCAGGGAGGAGGGCTCAGGGTGGAGGGGGGAAAAACGTCTCCTTTATCTTTTATAGTATTTTGTCGTTTTAGAAACTGAACATTCATTTATTTCTTATCTGGAGTCAGATGTCCCCACCTTAAAACAACTGTATTGAGTCATCTACACTGTGCGTCGGGGGGAGGGAGGTGGATATTACAGTTAATGCAGTATAGTTAATACATGTTGAGAAAAAGGTCTAGAAGGATACACTCCAAACTGTTAAGGGGGGCAGAGGAGTAGGATTACAGGAAACTTACTTTCTACTTTACACATTTCTATAGAATTTGAATACTCTGTAACAAATGGGTATTATATTTGTAATGAGAAAGGCTGACAACGTTTTTAAAAATTAGTTTTCAGAAAAGTCCCATGCACAACCCTACTGTTCCTAACACAGAGGGGCCCTGAGCTAGCTTCATGAGCTGTAATGTCTGCCTTAGCAGCTTGAATTTTCTGGAAAGCTGAGAGAAGCCCAGAAGGTTTCCCAGCAGAGGTCCTACATGGTGGGTGGGGAGGGTCAGGGTTGGGAGGAAGATTAGAGAAAGGGCAGGGTCCCTCTAGTGCCCATCCAGCTGTCCCCATGGCCCAGGCCGCCTTCTAGGAGGAGAGGAACATCAGTGCCCCATGCCAGGCAGAGACCCTAGAAAGTCAGAGGAAAGAAGTACCGGAACCCCGGTGTTCCTCCCACAGCCGCAGGCCAGGTGTCTCTCTACGGGGAGGTGGGTTTTGGAGTTAGAATAGAAAAGCCTCCTTCAGAGCTTTTCCTGGACCTTGGCTTTGAAGTTTGTTTTCAGTAAATTCCAGCCCAAGTGGGCTGTAGCTTTCCTGGGTATGTGTGTGAGCTTCTTCCCTGGATCAGGGTCTCATTATGACTTGGTGGGCCCTAGTCTCTTGCCTTCACAGACTCCTTCCTCCATAAAAATACTTTAAAATACCTTTTATAATTGCTTCCTCCATAAAAATACTTTAAAATACCTTTTATAATTTTAAAATACCTATAAAGATAGGTGTAATCCAGGTTGGATTATATTCAATGTTTTCTTCTGATTTTAAAACAAATGTTAACACTTCCATGGGCCCCTCAGAGTCCCACGGGCCCTAGGCACTGAGCCTTCTGTGCCCCATGGTTGAGAGCCCAGAGGTGGAAGGGAGTGGGAGGAAAGGGGCCAAGATGGTGGTTGGGCAAGCCTCACCTCTTTCCTTGGTCATTCCGGCCCCCAGTGCTGGAAGACAGGATCCGTTTCTCCTTGGGGCCCTGAGCAGAAAAGAAAGAGGGATTTATACATTCATGGCAAGATCAACTCCCCTCCAGTGGACTTGGCCAGCAGAGGAGCTACCGTGCTCACTGAGGGGAAATCTGCTAGTCTTTGGAGTGGGCAAGCCGTCATTTAGCCTGAGTCCCAAGTTAGAGAGTGATAAGTAACCCAAGATCAGTTCTGTGTGACTCAGAATGAATGACTGCATCTTTCTGAGACTCGGTTTCTTCATATGGCAAGTGGAGGATTATAATACTTCAAGGCTATTTGAAGATTTACTAATAGGCTGGTTTTTATTTTTAATTTTTTTTAAAGATTTGTATATTTATTTGAGAGAGAGAGAGAGAGAGAAGGGGAGGGGATGGGGAGAGGCAGAAGGATAGGAAGGGAGAGAATCTCTAGCAGACTTCCTGTTCAGTGAGGAACCCAACATGGGACTCAATCCCACAACCCTGAGATCATGACCTGAGCTGAAATCAAGAGTTAGATGCTTAACCAACTGAGCTACCCAGGTGCCCCTTGCTGGTTTTTATTTTTGAGATTTTATTTGTAAGCAATCTCTACACCCAACAAGGTGCTCGAACACACAACCCCAAGATTAAGAGTTGCATTTTCTTTCTTTCTTTCTTTCTTTTTTAAATTTGACAGAGAAAGAGATCATAAGTAGGCAGAGAGGCAGGCAGAGAGAGAGAGGAGGAAGCAGGCTCCCTGCCGAGCACAGAGCCCGATGCGGGCCTCGATCCTAGGACCCTGAGACCATGACCTGAGCCGAAGGCAGAGGCTTTAACCCACTGAGCCACCCAGGTGCCGAAGAGTTGCATTTTCTACCAACTGAGCCAGTGAGATGTCCCTCACTTGCTGTTTTTCAGTCTAGTACTTCTTGTGTCCTAGGCCCTGTACTAAGTGCCTTCTATGTGATCTCTAATTTTACCCCTACCCGACTTTGTGATAGCTACTAATGTTACCTCCGTTATATGGATGAGGAAACTGAGGCCTAGAGAGGCTCTGTCACCTCAGTGGTTAGGAGTAAGGACTCTAAATCCAAATTTCTTGGGTTCAGTTCCCAGATATGCTACATACTGGCTGTGTGACCTAGGGGCACGTCCCCTAACCTCACTGTACCTCACTGGCCTCATCTGTACAAGGACAATAGAGACTGTTGTGAGTGCTTAGACCAGCACCTAGAGCATGGAGAACACTATCTAAATGTAACTTTTCATAATTACAACGTTGTATCTTGGAGGACTCAGGTCATTTTGACCTCTGGCTAATAAAGCTAGAACCAGGTCTCCAACCCAGCCTAGGGACTCCAATGCCTAGGTTCTTACTCACACGCCATGAGAGAACACGTGGGAAGGCACCTGGCATAGAGCCTGGCATTCAGTAAGAAACCATACCCTGTTACCTTCAAAAGTATATTGCCCAAAACCACATTGCCTGTTTTTGGCCAGATCAGATCTTAAACTCCCAACTCAGTGCTTTCTGCACATCATGAGACCAGGCTGGTCTGAACCCAGAGTGCTGGGAAATGGGGAGGTGGGGCAAATGTTTTCACTAAAACCATGACAGATGTCACCCCTAAAACCTGCCCCTACCATTCTGGCCCCGGAATGGCTTTTGCCTGGGAAGATGGTACTGGATTTTACATTATGGCCCAACCTCAAGTTGTAAATCCCAGGCTGGGGGCTAAATCCAGGCCAGAAATTCTGGCTCCCACTATGTCTCTGGTCTTGAGGCAGTCGATTCAAATTTCTTTTCCATCAGCCTGGGCCACACATTATCACCATGCTATCGGTCTGCTGGGGAGGAAGTGAGGTAGGGTAGCCACACTTCTCCAGGGTGAGAACCAAAGCCAGAAAGCAAATTTGGGGCCTTCTCGTATCAGAGACGACACTTCCTATCCTTGGCCTGTGAGCTTACACAGAGAGTATGCCTTCCCCCTTGGGGTAAGGTAGATAAAATATTTCTTGGGTCAGTAAATTTGAGGGCTTATTTACAAAGTGGCTTTAAATCTTCAAGTTCAAAGCCAGTTATCTCAATAATTGGCTGTTTATGTTTCCCATTCTCAAATCTGGGAAAGTCTCTTGCAACAATGACCCAGCCAAGGGAGAACAAGAAATTTTGCTATCCTTTGACAGTTCACTCCAGGGGCTACCTGGAGTACTGTCTTGAGAAAGATTCTTTAGCCTCCTGTGCCCACGATGAGAAGGCAGGCTGCAGTCCATGGGCAATGTCTGGTACAAGCATGGGAAGGGGGGGGGGGGCTCTGGCACTGTGTTTTGTATCTGTGGTTGCCTACTGCTCAGATAGGGGAGGGCCTCAATCCTGTTCTCAGGTGCAGACGGTCTCCCAGAGTCAAGGCTGGGGCCCTGGAAACAATTAAAGAACCACAAGGACTGTCTGTCAGGAGGGGTTACATCACATAGAATGGCAGCAAGGATTCAGACACTCCAGAGAGGAGCAGGAGATATGGCCGACCAGCTTCCAAGTGAAAGCGGCCTTGGGAAGAAAAGGAACAGAGTCAAGAGGAAAAAGGAAAGTATGTTCTAGGTGGTGGGGTTGGGATATGTGGGTGGGGAAGACAGGGCAACTGGGATGACCTAAGGAACAGGGCAGAAAGAAGATGGCAGGCTGGGGCTCGCGCTATGAGGGGCGGGGTGTGGCTGAGGCATTGACCCCTTCCATTAATTCGCGCCGGGCGCTACGTGTGTGGCAAAGCAGTGTGGGGTGCTGAAGACTGAGTAATGATCACCACGCGGTTCCTACCCTCCAAGAGCTCAGTCATGGGGGAGATGAAGAAATAAATGCGTGGGCAGCTACTTTCTAAACAGAGTCAAAGATAATGATGGTACTTGCTGAGGGTCCCAGAGGCACAGAATGGGAAACCCAAGAAAGCCTTCCCGCTTTTCAGTGAAGCAATGGGGTGACCTTGAAGCTGAGACCCAGAGTGGAGAGGAGAGTTTAGTCAGGGGAACGGGAAGAGGGCCAGGCAGATGGAACAGCACGTGGGAAGATCCAGAGGAGAGAAAAAGTATGGTGTGGGGCTGCAGATGGGCTGTAGGGCCAAGAGGCCTGAGAGCAAGTATGTGTGTTCAATCAGAGGGGGACAGGAAAGCGGGGGCAAATGTACCATGTAGTAGTCGTAGAGGAAGCTGAGGGCCGCAACACTGTCATCATCCCCATTGACCCTCATCATGGCCTTCGTGGCAGCTGTCAACGGGTTCTCCAGGTACGTCTTCCAGGCCTCATCCTCACTCGTGTAAGGGAACTTCTGCAAGTTGACTGGGTCATTCTTCAGCAGTCGCACAGACCTGAAGCTGGAAGGCAAGTAGAGAAGGTGAGATTCAGGCTGCCCCAGAGGAAGATCCATGAATGGTCGGCCTCAGGCTGATGCCCAGGAATTCAGAGTTACCGATCTTGAAAACTTGAAACCGCTTCTTCAGCTCCATTTGGACAGCTTGGGGCAGTAGAACATTCCCAAACTTGGGAGTTAGATGCTGTTGGTCTGTAACAAATGTTGCCATGTAGAAGCTGTCAACGAGGTCTCGGTTTCCTCATCTATGACACCAAGACCCTAATCGAACCTTGCAAAGCTTCACAGAGGATTCAATAAAAAGTTCCCATGTAGATACTTATTCAAGAGGTTTTAGCACAAGAAGAATAGGAAATCATGACAAGCTGCAAAGAACAAAATTTCCAGATAGCCCAGCATAAGAAGTTCCCCTCCAGACCATGAAAGACACAGAAGGCTGGCCGTCGTTGCAAGTTAGGGAGTGTGGTTGGAAGTTGGTGGGCAGAACCCGGTCTTGGGAAGTGGTGTTGCAGAGCACTATGGACTGCGGAGGGCCCAGGCAGCTTCCCCAGATGCCAGGAACTTGTGGTGGGGGGGAGGGGAAGGGGATGCTGCAGGGCACAGGGACAAGGCAGACCCAGCCCTGTGCCAAGAACTCAGACACCTACAATGCAGGTGGCCCAAGAGATAAGCCACACATGCTCAAAGGAAAGAGACCAATGAGAGGCTCTTTGCAGGAAGCAGACAGTTTAGTTGGGGGCGCTCAGCACTGGGGATGATATCATACAGAAATGTGAAGGGGGGGCCACCAGGATAGCAACGTGATGCAGAATAATGATAATGTCATTATTAAAAGTAATATCTAATCTTTATCATGCATCGGCCATATTTTAGGTGCTGAGCTAAGCACTTTCCATGAATTCTTTTCCTGAATTCTCACAGCTACCAAGCAAGACGGGTACTAGTCTTGTCCCTATTTTGTAGACAAGTAAGCTGAAGCTCGAAGCTCTGACAGGTTAGGGGACTCGCTCACACTCATTCCTCATTCATGAGTAGCCCTGAGGGCACTCAAGCTCCAACCCAATGAAGCTGTGATTTGGGATGGGGTTCTCAAAATTAAGCAGCATCGCAATGACCTGGAAAGCTTGTTTTTAAAAACATGGATTTCTGGGCTCCATCCCTGGCATTTCTGATTCAGTAAGTCTGGGGTAGCTGGAATTTGCATTTCTAATAAGTCATCGCCCACCCCTCCCCCCCTGCTGATGCTGGTGGTCTGGGGACCACCCTTTGAGAATCACTGGTATAAAACGTGCTCTTGATGGCGAGCAGAGGCCCAGAGGTGGGAAAGTTCCAGTGTGTTCACTTTAGAGTGAAGAGTGTATGAAGGAGAGCAGTAGCTGAGAAGATGGGAGCAGCTACACCGGGACAAGAGAACCCCAGTGATGAAATGTGCATTGCACGGCCCGATGCCCCTCTTCCTAAATGAGCCTCATAGACTCTCTCACATTAGGGACACAGGAACAATGCCAGCTGCCATTTACCAAAATACATGTGAACACTTTCCATCCCTAAGCTCTGTTTCTTATAAGAACGCTATGAGGTAAGGATCACTGGCTTCGTTTTACAGATGAGGGAGCCTGAGACATGGAGAGGGTAAGAAATTGCCCAAGATCACCCAGCTAGTCCACGGCACAACCAGGATTTAAAGCCAGGCTTGTCTAGTACCAAAGCCATGTGCTTTCCACCAAGCTGCACTGTTTTACCATAATGCAAAGAGTGGCATATCGGGCACTGTGGCAGACTGATGGGTGGGCAAGGAAGTGTCCCCCCTGGTGGCCTGCAGCTCGGGCCTATATTCCCAGACACAGAGTAGGAACAGCGGCTGGACCACACCCAGGCAGGATGTGGGCGGCAGCTCTGCCAGGGGTTCACACGGGGTCCAGGGCCCCCCACTGCCGGCCCCCATCTCCCTGGGTCCCAGGGTGCAGGATGTCAGCTCTGGGAGGGAGGGTGAGAGAGCTGTCACATAGGAAAGAGAAATGATAGAAACCTTCCTGCTCCAGGGGTGCGGAAAAGGAGGCACACCCCAAGTTTCTGTGGCAATAAATCACGGGCATTAAGACAGAGATGTGAGAAGGAGGCCCCTCCTTCCTGCCTCCTGGGCCCAGAGTAGCTGGCCCCAGCCCCTCCCAGCCCCAGGCTAAAGAAAACTACCCAACCAAGGGGTCATGGGAGAAGCAGGGAAAGGCCCGGTGGACCCCTCCCCCCATGTCAGCTGGGATCCCCAGTGCTGAGCACTAGTCCCCATTTGTAAAATGAGTCTCATAAAAGTACCCACCACGTAGGATTATGAGGAGTGGGGTCATCACCAAACGATAAATGATTAGAACTGACCCTGCCATGTAATAAATACTTAATACAGGAGAGCCATTTTGGGCTCTGGACCCAGCTTGGAGCCAGATATCAAGAGGCTATGCAGTAGGGCACTTGGGTGGCACAGTCGTTGGGCATCTCCTTCGGCTCAGCTCATGATCCTGGAGTCCCTGGATCGGGTCCTGCATGGGGCTTCCTGCTTGGCGGGAAGCCTGCTTCTCCCTCTCTCGCTTCCCCCTGCTTGTGTTCCCTCTCTAGCTGTGTTTCTCTCTGTCAAATAAATAAAATCTTAAAAAAAAAAAAAAAAAAGAGTCTGTGAAGTGGTTTCAGACATGGTCACCCCACAAGGCCTAGAGCCCCAGTCTGCTGACTCTGGTAGAATGACCATTATTAGCTTTGATGAGCTATTAGTTATCTCTTACCCTATTTAAAACTTAAGGTTTGGAAGACAATGATTAGGTCCCATCAGGAAGCAAAGGTCAGTGTTTGCTGCTCATCTGGGAGGCTTTTCTGGCCTACAAGCGTCTTCAATCCATCCTGCTGGGATTCCTGAGTCTGAGTCCCCACCATACAGTGGCTGTTGGACCTTCTGTGTTTACCATCGGCAGACATGGTGCCAACAATTTTTCTGCACTATCTTATCTCTGGGCCATAGCCCTGAGAGATAGGTCTTGGGGAAACTGAGACTCAAACAGGTAATATTACCAGTTCAAGGTCACTCAGCTGGTAGGCAGTGGAAGCACAGCCTAAATCTGGACCTGTTGGACTCGTAGATGATTTTTAGCCCATGCTAGTCTCCTTTCAGGATGCCTTGCTTATTCTAGAAATTCCCCTCCTCTGGACTCATCGAACCAATCATCTGCTGACAGAGAGACAGGGATTTTTTCCATCCACACAAGGCAGGAGAGACCGAGTAAGAAAGCAAGAGGATTGGAAGTTTCTGGCCAGGAACTGGGAGCTCCAGTGTCCTGGTCCTCATGCCTGTTTATGCCACCAAACAAATTCATGTTCCAAGGCTAAGCATATGGCTTCCAGAAAGTCTTGACTGTGGATAAGATTAGCATTGACTTGTGTGCCAAAGCCTGAAATCCAAGAACTTCTGGTACTCTCTTCTCTTAATGCTGGAATTGAAGATTGAGGGCCCAGTGGGTGAGAGATGTAAGGAGTTCCAAGGACTGAGCCCTTCTTATGGGTGACAAAGCCAGAACTAGGAGGGGAGGCCAAGTGAGTCCCACCCTGTGTAGTCACCTTTCCAAGGGCCTCCACAAACTGTTGATGCCCTCTGTCCAAGGCAGAACTCCTCAGCTAACAGAAGGAGGAGGGAGAATGGCGGGGGGGGGATGGCAAGAGAACTTAGCTATTTCCTCATCTGTTAAATGGGTATATTGAGTGCCTTCTCTGGGCCTAGTCAGGAACTCTTCTAGGCCCTGGGGACTCAGCCAAGAACTGAGAGTTCTGAGAACTAAGGTTCTGCTCCCATGGAACTTAGAGTTTAATTGGGGAAGACAGACCATAAACAAGGAGGTAAATGAGTTAATTTTAGTCAGTGATAAGTGCTGTGAAGAAAATTAAAACACAGTCAGGTGATGGAGTCACCAGGGCTGGCTACTTTAGAGTGGGACTAATCTCATGGGCTGTTAGAAGAATTAAGCACATTAATGTAGGAAATGTGCTTACCCTCGAGCTTGCCAGAAAATAATCACTCAGTAAATAATAGCCATCATCAACACCATCAACATGACCACCATCATCTCAGAAGGCCCAAATGACAGTCAAGGGGAGAATCTGCCTGCGGTTCTTAAATTAACATCCTTCCTAAGCCTCCCATCTGTGAACAAAGTTCTGTGTCAAAAACAAAGAAGAGACAGTATAATAACCCCTTGCCTCGACTTTCACATTCATTATCTCACAGGGCCTCCTCCTGGACATCATGTGTTATTATCTCTACTTTACAGACCAGGAAATAGACACCAGAGATGTTTGGGGACCTGTTTCAGGCGACTGACCAAGTGAGTTACAAAGCCAGACTTCCTGGGATCTAACTCCACAACTAGTCACTTTCCACCAACCACTAGTTTCCAAAAAGGGAAGTAGAAGAGAAGAAAAACCCAATAAATAGGGGTGGCATTCATCCCTCATTTTATTTTATTTTTATTTTTTTTAAGATTTTACTTATTTGACAGAGAGAAACACAGCCAGAGAGGGAACACAAGCAGGGGGAGTGAGAGAGGGAGAAGCAGGCTTCCTGCCGAGCAGAGAGCCCGATGTGGGACTCGATCCTGGGACTCCAGGATCATGACCTGAGCCGAAGGCATTCGCCCAACCAACTGAGCCACCCATGTGCCCCTCATCCCTCATTTTAACAACAATGTATCAAGTAACTACTATGTGCCAGGCCTTGTCTTGGGCCCACAAGATAAGAAGGTCATTCCCAATGTCATGCTGTTTGCATTTTTAATGGCAGCAAGACAGGACCACAAAAACAAACAAACAGCTAAGGTCAGATAGGTGAAGAGAGCGATGAAGAAAAGGGGCAGGAGCCTGACCTGTCTGAACTTTTGGGAGTGATGGGGTGTGGGCAAGAAGAGGGCTGCAGGGGGAAAGGGAACAGGGAGGTAGGTGGGGAGGACCTTAGATCTTCCAGAGAAGAGGAGCAGCAGGATCCAAAGCATAAGCCTTGGACAGCTCCCAGAGCTTGCCTACCTACTGTGTGCCAGCGTTTTTGCATATATTCCCTGTTTCAAGGAAGGCCAGCCCCCTAAGGAGGAAACTCAAGTCAGAGATTTGATAATCCTTACATTTGCATGGCGTGTTGTATTTTTCAATATGCTTCTCACACATTTGTCATCACTTCTGATCCTGCAACGCCCCTGTAAAGTAGGGAGGGAACGTATGACTCTCTCCCATGTGATAGCAGGAAAAACTGAGCCACAGAGAGGGCCGCTGGTTTGTGTAAGGCCAACCAGCTAGTATCTCATGACATCAAGCTCCAAACAGAGGTCTCTGGTTTCTAGCACCAAGAACCTTCTCAAGACTGCATCCTCAGAGCCTCCCTGGCCTAGCTTCTCCATTTGGGACAGAGTTGAATACAAGATCAAGAGAGAGAGGAGCTCAGGCACCTGATAAGCCTCCCTTCCTGAGGCCCCTGTCTCTAGCCTGTGGAATGTGCAAACCGCCCATGCAGGGGTTCTTGTGTGGGTGGGGCCTTGCCCCAGCAGCTCACTCTGGGCCCACAGCATGGGAGGGGTGTGGTACCAGCTGTTCCACACCCAGCCAGACTCCTGGCCTCCTGACTCTACCATGCATCATTCTGGGCAGCAGGATGGAGGAAGTCCAGGGTGGTAAAGTGGGTTTCACCCCAAGTTGGGTTGGGTTCTCAATGCCCACAGCTGAATGCCACCTGAAACTCCCAATGAGACTAAGTAAATGGGTCTCAGCCATCAGTTGAGGACTTTGGGTTCCATTTAGGGTGCAAGGGGACCTTCAAACTCTTGTTTCTCAAAGGTGTGATTTTGCCTAAGGACACAGCATAGAGCAGGATTGAGATTCGAGTCTTTTAGCTTCCTATCTGGTACTAAGTTGAATCACTGCCCTATCTCAAAGGCATGTCAATAATTCAGAGATGTAAAAGGAAGGACTCTTCCTTGATATTGCTGAAGGGAGAAAGAAACTCAACAAGGGGGGGGGCCTCAAGTCCCACCAAAGGGGGTGCCTGGCACAGGACAGATCTAGTGAGCTGGGTCCCACTTCCCTCCAGCCTGAGGAGGAAGAGTTCCAGGGGCCACCTGAGCTGGGTGCTGACACCCAGATACACCCATTGACTTGTCAAACCCTGTCATGAGCCACCCAGCCTCCTCAGCAGTGATCAATCACACTCACTAATTACCCACAGGGAGGCCCTGCCACAGCTGCTCACGGAAGAATCATTTTTCAGTCAGCCCCATGCAAGGTGTTCCCTAGGCACGACACGAGCGCTCCAGGGTTCCCGTGCTTGCCAGTGGCCCATCTGGTTTCTGGATGCCCAGCTTGTCAAATGTGCCTTGTTGCAGGCTGGGGGCCTTTGGGGGGCCTGGGTGGAAACATGGTGGAGTCCATTCTAGGGCATGGCTCTGTAGTGCCTCCACTTTGACTGAGGTAGTGTGAGCTCACGTCTACCGGGTGGGCCCCAGAGCTTCGGAGACCTGGTTCCAGTTTCCGCTCTGCTAGTTCCGAGCTCTGTGACGTTATGCAACATGACCTATCTGTGTTCTGGCTTTCTTCCCTGCAGAAGAGGGAAAGACAGGGGTACCGACCTCACAGAATTCTTATGAGAACTGCTATTCATTGAGGGCTTACCAAGCATCAGGTGCTGGTCCAACAATTTCTAGTTATTGTTTTACTTCATCTTTATAACTTTGTGAGGTATTACCGTTGGAAAATACAATGAGATAATGCAGGTAATCAGCAAAGTGCCCGCGCATAATAATGTGAATTACTATTATTATTATTATTATTATTATTATTACCAAAACTCACTGTAGGATAGCCCCCAGCAAATTACATGACAACTCCCAGCCTCACCTTCTCCTAAATGGGACATCTTTTCCTAGTAGCAGCAGGAGACCTGAAGCTTGGAGATTCCCAGATAAGAGGGGCAAACACTCATCATCCGGCTTCGGGTGGGCAGGGTAAGGGCAGTCAGGCCCAGCCAAAACTTCTAGTTGCATGTAAATTAATTACGTGCCATTTTCTAATTATACCAGAAACTCACTTTCTCCTCTTCAAAAAATTCTGTCCTGTACAGGAATTCTTTCATGCTATGCTCTCCTTTTGGTTTCCTATCCAATATTCCTGGGTTTTTTTTTTCCTCTTTCAATTGAGATGCGAAAGAAATTGAAATCCACCCATAAACCTGGGGTGCCACATCCCTTCATTCATTCACTCACTGATTCATTCAACAGTCACTGAGGGTTACTCTATAATGGGCCCTGTGCTGGGTACTAGGACATAAATGTAAATAGCTCGCTGTCCCTGCCCTCGAGTTTCCAATTCTTGCTACCCAGGTGCTCCACCCACCAGGGAAATAGCACCAAATATCGGTGAGATAACTTCCCTTCAGGGCCTTCCCTAGGTCAGTTGCTCTGACTTTTCAGAAGATGAAAGGAATGGAAGGGGGCTCCCAGCCAGGATTATTTTGCTTCATTTTGCAAACCCTGAGCTCCCGAGAGAGGGGAAGAAGGGAAAGGAACTGTTATTTAAAAGCAGCAGGCCCAGGGCAACCCCGGGCTCAGTGGGTTAAGCATTTGTTTTGGCTCAGGTCATGATCTCAGGGTCCTGGGGTGGAGCCCCACATCGGGGTCCAAGCAGTCAGGCTTCTTGCTCAGTAGGGAGTCTGCTTCTTCCTCTCCCTCTGATCCTCCCCACTCCTCATGCTCTCTCTCTCTCTCTCTCTTGCTCTCTCTCTCCTTAAATAAATAAATATTTAAAAATAAACAAATAAAAGCATCAGGGCTTTCCTTCTCATACTTGCACTGTGAGGGATGTGTGTGTGTGTTGGGGGCGGGTTTAGCACCAATTTACACACAGCAACTGACTCCTTGAGAGATCCAAAAGTCACCTGGTCCACAAGTGTCAGAGCTAGGCTCAAACACAAGTGTGATCCCCAGAGCAAAACTCTCAGCCTGTTGACCCAACGACTACGTGACAGGTCAGAAGAGGATCTGGGAACCTCCTGCTTCCCAACCCTCTGCCAGATCTTCTAGGCCAATGGTTCTTATACATGCATCAGAATCGCCTGGAGGGCCTGTTAAAACACATATTGCTGAGCCCCACCCCCAGAATTTCTGATTCAGTAGGTCTAGGGTGAGGCTGAGAATTTGCATTTCTAGCAAGTTCCCAGGTGGTAAAAATGATGGTGGAGGTCCAGGAACCACATTTCGAGAACACCACTCTCAGGTGAACCAATAATTCTTTGAAAAATAACTTCCTCTCCTCACCCTCCCCATTTCAAAAGTAACATAGGTATGGAAAACACAATATATAAAATGTAAAACGGAGAGAAAAATTGGGAGCAGAGCTAAATTCACCTGCATTCCTCTACTTAGATGATCACTGTTAACAGTTTGGCATATCTCCTCATCTTTTTTCAGTATCTGTACAGATAGGAGATAGGGTGACATATTGGTGTGGAGCATCCTTTTAGCCCCTCGGTTAAGACCCAGTTAAGATCCCAGCTCTTCCCTGAGATCTTGAGCAAGCCTGGGGCAAGTCTCAGAGCCCTCCCTGGCAAAACTGAATTTATACTCCCATCCTCATCGGATCCTTGGGAAGGTTAAAGGAGATAATGTATTTATCAAACACTGGACACTGAGTCAGCTCTGGAGTAAGCTCTCAATCAATGCTTCGTTTTGGTTTTTTGGTTTTTTGTTTTTGTTTTTGTTTTTTTCCCAACCAAAGGGAAACCTTCCAGTATAGGCTATTTGTGTTTCCTGGCCTTTCCTCCGCTGGCCTGCCTCCGTGTGGAGCCCCTCCCCCCTCCCAAGCCCTCTGTGGCTCCAGGCACCTGGCCGGGTGGCCCTCACTGTGTCCTGCACCTTGAGTCTCTGCCGTTAGGGTTGTCTCAACCCCAGTCCACCTATTTTACAGGCGGAGCTTAATGAGGGCTTTTAACTTTTCATTCACCAGCAGCGTAACTCCGACTTTTAATAACACACCTTGTGCACGACAAAAATTTGCTCCTGGCAATCATGGTTTCGACCACAAAACCACAGCAGGGAGGCGTTCCTGGTTAACTCTTTCAGCACTCCAGGCAGTCTGGAGCCTGGCACTCCTGGAGATCAGATGGAGCCGCGACAGAGGCCTGTGGTCATCCACTGGAACGTTCCTTGTCCCCCTCCCACCCTCAGTCCTGTCTCTCCAAGGCTTTGGGGAGGGAGAGTCCAGGCAGCGGGTAGGCTCCAGTCTGCAGAATAAGCAAGACTCTAGAGGAGAATCCTGGAGCGCCCCACTCACTTCTCTCTCTTCCACTCGATAGACCTACTGTGCGCTGATCACTTACTCTCCCAGCCCCTCATTTCCTCCCAGGAGGACCGAGGCAGCCCAGGTGCGCCTGGCACACAGTAGGCCCTGGAGCATCATTCTACTTGTAACTCCAGAAGGGCCGGAAAGACCCACAGAAAGTGGCCTAAGACCCTGGCGTTTCGGGGCGTCGCCCACAAGACAATCCTGGCGTCCAGCGCGCAGGCGCGGGCTGTTTCGGTGAGAGGAGAGCCACTGGGCAAAGAGCGACTTCCGGCGCCGTCCAGCATGCCTTGCGGGCGCCTCTAGCCCGCGGGCAGCCGACGGGGCTGGCTGGCGGCACCCGAGGCGTGCTGCGTTGGCCGGGAGGCTGGCAGACGCACCCGGCAGGCGCTGGGCCCAGCCACATGAAAGGCCGGGAGCGCTCCACCTGCCAGCTGCCTTGAGCTGGGTTCTGACGCCACCACCACGCACCCCAGGACCCGGCCTTCGAAGGGCCAGGCCGCCTTCCTCCCCAGGCCTAGGGATCGGGCTGCCGTTACGGAGCTCCAGCCCTGGGCCAGCTGGCCCACATGTGAGAACGCATTGTTTCCCCTGCGAGGTAGGTGTGCATAGCCCCTATTGAGCAGAGGAGGACACCGAGGGTCAGGGAGGAGAAGTGAATTCACCAGACCCAGGGGTGCCAAGTGGCAGAATTTAGCCCTATGCAAGCCGGGCTTTTCCCACCACACCAAGTCCTAGCAAGATTTCATCATTCTGTGGGAGCTCAAGATGGATGCTAGGACCAACCCTCTTCACTCGACACTGTTGGGAAGAATTCCGCAGCCAAGCCAGTGGCCACAGCAGCACCAACGCAGCAACTTAAAGCTTGCAAGCCAAGCGCTTGATCCCCCCCACCCCCACGTATCCTTGAGGCTAGCTGAGCCCCCAGGCCCTGAGGCTCTGTCATTGTAATCTCCATGGTGGCTTCAGAGTCTTTCTGCAGTTACTCTGCAGGCACAGGTTTCCCTCACCCCACCCCAAAAGGAGAAGCCTCAGCCGTCAGCGGATCTGACTTCAGAACCCAAATCATTAAGGAAGAGAAAATCAGGAAACTTTGTGTTGGAGTATCCCAGTTTCAGGACACTTACCCCTTGGGGGCCAATGAATAGATTCTGTCTAGCCTCTGCAGTTTTAACCAGCAGATGGAAGTGGGATGAAGACACATCCTAAGATTTTTGTCTGTTTTCAGAGTGTGGAAAAATAGAAAGCAAGAGGTTCAGAAATACTTGTTGCTTCCTACTGGGCTTTAAACCAATCACTTTTCTAAAGTGGTCGGATCCCCCAACAACTCCATGAGGTGGGTACCACTATGGCCCACAACCTCCAAGTGAGGAAACTGGTACTCAGGGGAAGTGACTTCCCCAAGGTCACACAGCTCAGCAGTAGCAGAGCTGGGACTTGAACCCACATGTTGCCTCCAGTGCCCCTGCTCTTATTCCCGTTTTCAACACATTGTCAACCCCAGGGAATTTGAGAGAAATCTGTTGCCCAGTGACTGTACTGTAAACATAGTTGGCTAACCTAGAACTCAAGAGCTAGTTGGTATCATGGAACACTGGCTGCCGCTGGGACCCACCAACCGCCTTCTCCAGTCTCACGTTCTTAAGACAGTTTCTTGAGGAGTAGCTAGAAAAAAAGGCTCAACCCGTCTCTGACCACGCACCTCCGAGCATGGCAAGAGGAGGAGAATCTGTGTTTTAGAAGCTTGGCTTCTGCCAACTCCCTGAGCCCAAGCTAAAGCAGCCCAGAATCGCAACCTCATTCCACCTTCTCTGAGGTCTGGACCCAAAGCAGGGGGTCCCGTGGTGAAAGTCAGCATCAGCCGGTGGAGAGTCTAAATCCCAGATACATGCAGGAAGGCACCTGGATACAGGCAATAAAGATGACCTCACTGAAAACCACATCTCAGCTTCTTTAGCCTTAGAACTGCCTCCAAATAAAACCAACCACATTTTATTAATGCATCTTCAGACCTTGGCTCTGTGCCTAGCATTTATAGTTTTTATCACACTGAACTCTCTCAGGATTACTACAAAGCATTCTTGTACCCATTTTCTGGATGAGGAAAATGAAGCTCCGGTAAGTTGAGTGACTTGTCCAAGACCACATGTCCCAAGAGGAGCATAGTCTGGGTTTGAACTTAGGTCAGGCTGACTACAGAGGGCATATGTTTAAACACCACTCTGTAACCTTCCCACTTGGGACTGTTCCAACCCAACAAACAAGTGCCTTTAGAGAAACCCAACTCTCTGCCTAAGACAGCTTTTAGAACTACCTCAAAGAAGTTCCTTTTGGCAAGAAGATAGAAAGCCTAGATGGGATTGGGGCGGTCTCTGATTTCCAAGTCCCTTCACAGTATCAGAAAGTGGTGCCGAAAGCCTTCACAGTTTCAGTCCTGTGTTTTCTTACCTGGCTCGAAACTGCTCAGCAGACAGAGGGGGGGAAAAAAAACCCAACCTATTTTCCCAGGGAAACATTCAACTGTAGCTTGAGATAGGGCCTGCCTCAACACGCCAAAGTGAAATCGTCAGCCCATTCATTTACCCTTACAAATTGCTCTGTGAATCCTGGTGCCGGCCTCCCTGAGCTTCCCCCTTCTGGAAACCCCATAGAGCCTCCACGCTCAGAGAGCGCCAGGCATCCACCAGTGTTTACTCACTCAAGTTCATTCGACATCTTCTTGCTCCCAGGCTCCCAGGCTCCTAGGCTCCCAGGCTCCAAGACCAAGACGTGCACCAGCACCGAGGCTCTGCTGACTGACCGCTTGTCTCTTAATTCTTGCCTGACACAGACATTCCCTGCCTAGGGAAGTGTTTGATTTATGTTGAGGTTTGAGTGTCGGGATTTTGCTGACAGGTAGGTTCCCGGCAGCACTGGAGCTGATTGGCTATGGGTACAGGTGCCCGCGACAGCAGGTAAGCCTCAACAGGTGCAGCTGTTAACTCTTGGCCTGCCGCGTTGGGGGGTGGAGCCAAGGGGGCCGGCAGGGTGGAGCTGGCCAATTCCTTCCTAGGTGAGGGGGTGGGAGGTGGAGATGAGGGAGGAGGAGGGCGGAAAAAATGTTGGAGAGAAGATAGCTAGAGGAAAAGTACAGAGACAGATACTTGGCTAAAGGAAATCTCAATTTCTGTTTCTAGTTAGTATCCCGGATACTTAGGAATAATCCTCCCCCCCCCCCACCCTGTGCCGCCAAATTCTCTTGCCTCTTCTTCTACTCCCCATCAAATACAGCCCTTGGGGAATTCTCAAAGGAGAGAACAGACTCCAGTCCCCACACACACACACACAGGGGGAGAGTTGTCTCTGTGTAAGTTTCCATCCTTTTTTTCCAGAGCTTTCCCCTTAAGATATTAATAGCTTCTTTCTGAATAATGTTTTATAGTTATTCAACTGAGTTCTGGGGCACCTGGGTGGCTCAGTCGGTTAAGCGACTGCCTTCGGCTCGGGTCATGATCCCGGAGACCCGGGATCGAGTCCCATATCAGGCTCCCCGCTCAGCGGGAAGCCTGCTTCTCCCTCTCTCACTCCCCCTGCTTGTGTTCCCTCTCTGGCTGTGTTTCTCTCTGTCAAATAAATAAAATCTTTAAAAAAAATTAAAAAAAATCAACTGAGTTCTTTGATTCTCACAGTAACCCACTGTGGTAGATCTTATTGCATCCTTCCTTCCCAACACACTTTACAGGGGAGGAAATGGAGAGGCTGGAGAGGTAAATTTACTTGCCCAAGGGCAAAGCTAGTGAGTGTCGGAGCCCAGATCTGAATCTGTCGGAGCCCAGATCTGAATCTTCTGTCATCTCCAAGTCTGGCTGTCCCTTCAGTCATCTCCGCTGACTGGCTGTCAGTGGCCTCAATTCAGTAGACATTTATTGAGCACCTGTTGTGTGCCAGGCCTTACTCTGGGTTCTGAGGAGACAGAGGCCAGAAGACAAGGATCACTGTTCTGGAAGAGTCTATAATCTGTAGTGTGTGTGTGTGTTGGTGGCAAGGGGGGCGGCCGGGGATAGGGGGGAGGCAGCCTTTTATTTGATGTGATACAGACCTGAATGAGATATGAGCAAACCAAATGCCTCTGGTCAACACAGAAGGGATGGAAAGATTGAAGCTGGCCACCTCTGAAGCCTTAGCTTGCTGGTCATGTCACCGTCTAATAAGTGCTTTCTTCCTCCTTGGAAACACAGGAGAATCAGATACCTATCAGACTAAGAAATTGTAGAATAATTGCTGTGAGGTGCCTCTGTAAAGAACAAGGTTGGTAAACCCAAAAGATCCACAAACACAAGTGGGAGAATGCTAGAGCTGTTTTTAGAGCTTCTATGAGGATTAATTTGAAATTAAATCTAAGCCAGAGATCTTGGTATCTGTTTTTTTACCTCTTTCTGTTCTCTACCTACCCCCTCTTCCTTTTAGCAAATTATCTTTTTGCTCAGTCTTCCTGGGAGCCTCACCTTGGCCTACTCCTTTCTCTCTCGGGGAAGGGCGGGGTTTCAACTACTCCTGCCAATGTGGTGGAGGTTTTCAGGGTAAAGTCAGAATCCACGGGAGAGCCCTCTTGCGGATGGGGTGGGGTGGGGTCAGGCCTATGGAGAAGGGGTACTAGGTTTGAGAACTGTCAGAGGTTGGCTTCTCACTGGAGGCTGTGTGTGTGGCAGCCACGGGGACCCTGATAAGTAACAGTAAATACTAGTAATAATTGCTAATAAAGCCACCAGCTCAGAGCAGGGCTTCCCAGCAGCCCTTGTTAAAGTAAACACTCAGTCACTGTAGCACATCACTTTATTGGGTTCTCTGCAAAGCTCTCACAACTTTCTGACATTTTTCTAGTTGTTCATTGTCTATCTCCCCTCCTTTTGGAATGTGAACACCAGAAGAGTAAAGGCCTCCTCAGTCCTGCTCGCCGGTGAATCCCCAGTGCCAGCTACGGTGTTGGGCAGACAGCGGTGCTCGGAACGCCCGGTGGCAGGCATTGTGCCACGCCTTGATTCACACTGTCTCACGTAATCCTTCCAGCGACCCTGTGAATCTCACAGGCACTTTGGTGATCCTTGTTTTAGAGCCAAGGAAACTGAGGTACAAAGTGCTTAAGTGAGTCACTCAAGCCGCGGAGCTTAGAAGTGGTAGAGCTAGAGCTGGGATTTGATCCAAGAGCAGAGCCTGGTGTCAAACCACTTCACAGATGTTATTGGTGGCAGGAGAGCCACTGGGTGCCAGCTGTAACTGCAGAGCTCACTGCAGCCCCAAGGATGGCACACTTGTCTGCTCGCCTCCTAGGAGGCTGGGAGTTTCTGTCAGCTGTGTTGCAACTCACAGGTAAAGGGCTATGGAGGTGACTCATGTTGGCTGGGCTCGGATGGAGGCTGGGATTCCAGGTGGCGTGTCTGTGCTCGCTGGACTTTCTTAAATGGGTCTTCTCTCTTTCTACTTCTGAGCTTTGCCTCTTTAATCACCCGCACCCATCTACAGAGATCAGCGGAGGCCCAAATTCATCGGGCAGAAGAGTCCCATGTCTCCAAATACGGGAAGGCACCCTGGATGGGATGGAGGAATTAGTGACCTAGGATAGGTAGACAGGGATACCGGGAGACTATTTACAAGGTGGCCAGACCCCTAAGCAGCAGGAACTATGGCTCATGGTGATGAAGTATATGCTGTCCCAGCTCTTCGTTAAATGATGAGAGATGCCGGGGTTTGAGAGAGACGCTACCCCAGCATTGCACGCACCCCTTTCATCCTCCTGTGTAGCACAGGCGTGGCCCAGGGGTAGGCTGGGCTGCCATCTCTGGATCGGCCTAATTCTTAGTTTTTTTTGGCTGAGGAGAGTGAAAGCAGAGACTATCTGATCACGTGTGACATAATATATATTCACGATAGCAGGTATAAATAATGGTGGCTCTTATTTTGCCCTTTGTATGTGGGCAGCACTGTGCTGAGAGGCATCTGTGTTAGCTGGCAGTGTTGTTCTGAGTCTCACAGATCCGGGTTCACATCCCGGCCCAAACATGTCATGTTGGATAAATGACTTCAACTTTCTGAGCCTCCGTTTCCTCAGCTGTAGCGTGAGCATCATGTGAGGGTGAAATGAGATGGGGCGAGAGAGGCGCACCAGGCAGTGCCTGGCACATAGCGCTCCACTCTAGTTGGAAAGACCTTTTTTCTCATTTAATTTTCCCGTAAACCCCATGAGGAAGCTCTTTCTTAATTTTACAGATGGAGAAACTGACTCACAGGGGCTAAATGACATCTCAAAAGTGAAAAGTTAGTAAGTAAAAGAGTTGAGATCTGAACCCACATCTTTCTGCCTCTGTTCTTATAGGGCTAGATGAAGTGAGGGACTTTTGTAGGTTCAAGTTCTGCGTGACCACTGACCACTCCCTCCTAGCTGTATGACTGGGTAAATTTCTCTCAGGGCCTAGGTTTCCCTCTACCTAAGACAAAATTAATGAATCACTGTAAGAAGGGAGCTGCATGGGCGCCTGGGTGGCTCAGTGGGTTAAAGCCTCTACTTTCGGCTCAGGTCATGATCTCAGGGTCCTGGGATCGAGCCCCACATCAGGCTTTCTGCTTAGCAGGGAGCCTGCTTCCTCCTCTCTCTCTGCCTACTTGTGATCTCTCTGTCAAATAAATAAATAAAATCTTAAAAAAAAAAAAAAGAAGAAGGGAGCTGCATATCAGATCATCTAGATTTTCTTTTCTAGGTTCTTTGGAGAAAAGAGACATTCCTCTTCTCAACACTTGATCTGCCCCCTCCAGAAGATGGCATGGTCTTTCATCCCTCCTTATACTGTTAGCATGTTAAGGAGGAGTAAAGGCTAAGACTAATGAGTTAAGCATGTGCTGAGAGCAAGGGCTGTTTTGTCTGCACAGGTTGCGCACTGCACAATCACACTGCCATTGTACAGTACAGGACTTACACTTTTAGACACGGTGTCCTGGCTAACAGTCTTTTTTTTTTTTTTCCTAACACATTAAGATTTCATGGTTATCCAAAACTTAATGAAAATCTGTTGACCTACATAAAAATATTGAAAGGGCAAATTCCCACATGTTAACAGTACTTCTCTGTAGGTACTGAAATGACAGAATTTTAATTTTTTCCTTATCCCCTCTCCCTTTCCATGTTTCTGCACTGATCTTGCATTGCTCTGTAATTAGAAATGCTATACAAAACCCCAGTTTTTTGTTTTTAATATTTTTCTTTTTTACTTTTTTAAAGTAATCTCCACATCCAACATGGGGCTTGAACTCCCGACCCTGAGATCAAGTGTCAAAGACACTACTGACTGAGGCCACCAGGCATCCCTACAAAACCCCAGTTTTAATGCCCACTAACTAAGTGGTCCTTGTGTACCCATTCTTCCAGTAGTGAAGGTAGAGATAGAGCTAGTAAAGATTCCTTGCTTGGAGCTTTCCTGTGAAGTGCCTGAATGGAGAATAGGGGCTTCCCAACTCACGGGCTCCTAGTGGGGAGCTCAGGAATCTGCTGTAATCTTGCCTGCGTTCAAATTATTATCATTTATCAAATTATTGTCATTTATCGAGCACTCACCCCATGATACTTGCTTAAGATGCTTTATTCCATTCCTGCCTGTCAAATGGGGTCACCTAATTTACCCAAGACGGACTTGGCTCCTGGAGTATTGGCAAGTTACCAAAGGGTATCAGCTTTGCAGTCAACACCCAGGACCTTGGTTGAGCAGCTCTCTACCTTGTTACCCGAGTTTTCTCCTCACTGAAGTGAGCGCTGTGAGGATTGAAGGAGATAAGGTCCTTAGTGTGTCGCTGTCCTGGCCAGGTGCACATCAAGGTGCTTTCTGTGCCTGTCCTGTCATTCTCCTGAGCTCCCCATATTCCAGAAGAAGAACCGGCTCCAAAAGGTGCAGTAACTCAGCTAAGGTCACCTGGCTGTCTCCTTAAGTGACAGAATGAGACCAAGGTCTGCCTGACCTTAAAGCCTCGGTAATGCTTCTTTTAGCCTCCTGAGTTCCTTTTTGGAACAAAACCTTGGATAGAGGGGTGAGGGGAAGGAAAAAAGGAAGGAGAGGAAGGAAAGGAAGGGAAGCAGATAGGTTGGCCAATGGGAGAAGCAAGCTTCCCACCCAGGAGGGAACCCGATGCGGTGCTCAATCCCGGGACCATGACCTGAACCTAAGGCAGACACCCAACGACTGAGCCACCCAGGCACCCCAGGTAGGAAGAATTTATAAGCTTCTGGACTGCAGAAACCATACCAGGAAAACCTAAATCTTACAGGGCACCTGTCCCAGGTCTCAACATGAGTGTTCAATAAATATTTGTTGAATAAATGAAAAGTGGATGAACATGTGTAATTTACACAAGGTAGTTGACATTGTGGCCATGTCAGCTGTTGCCTTCTGCCCCACTCCCCAGGGAAGACTTCCCAAGTTTGAATTGCTGTGCTCCTTCCCATTAGCATATGCCTTTGGACCAGTGACCCCATTCTGGAAGTTTCAGTTTTCCCACCATCCCTCAAAGGATGAAATTAAATAAGATCTTGGGAAAGCCAACGGCAAGTTAACCATAGGTACCCAATAAAAGCCAGAGTTAGAGGGGAGCACCCAGCTTAGAAGGGGTCCTCCTCAGCTACCACCTATGTCCAGCTCAACACACAGCTTTGTTCCCAGCACTCAGCACTCAACCTCTGTTAACAGCCTGTCTGATGAGTGAAGCTTTTTTTTAGTTGAGAACATGTTTTCCTGTGTGCTACCTCCTCTGATGAGCCACAGTGTGGGCGGTAGTCAGAGGATGGTATATTTTTGGCCCATTTGAACTCAGTGTTCAAGAAAGCATCCCTGCTTAAGCAAAGGAGTTTGGATTGGAACTTTAGATTTGGGATAAAGCATCATCCTAGATACCATTATGAATCCTAATGGGTCCCAGAAGTACTATCCTGGGCCTGCACCTTAAGCTCCATAGACATTCCACCGTAATATTCCTCTTATCCTATTGCTGGGTTTAAGTAGAGGGATAGGCCCCACACCCTACACAGAGAATATAGCCCAAATTTAAAAGCATGGAGGGACCTGGAAGTTGTACTGGTGGAAGGTTGGGTGGGTAGCATCCAACCCTTTTGTGTTCTTTACTTGAGATTTTTATCACAATTCTGCCATTAATGCCACCTATATTCCTTCCTAGAAGTGCTTTGAACAGGAAGAATCATTATAGGTCTAAAGTTGTCCTCAAAGCATCCCTTAAAAAAAAAAAAAACAAGAGAAAGTCTCTGAATACCTGGAAATTAAACAAACAGGGTTTTTGTTTTGTTTTGTTTTTTGTTTTTTCTTCACTTACCAAGTTGATAAAGATGAAAGAAAATGCCAAACCCCAGTGTTGGCAAGGGTAAGGGAAAACAGGCTCCCTCTTTGCTGGAGGGAGTGTGAATCAGTCCAAACGTGGGCTTTAGATTTTAGCTCATCTTTGATTTAGCAATTTCATTCATAGAAATTTAGCCTGAGCAAGTAATCTCTGTGTGCAAAGCATTATCTGCAAGGATATGCATCAGAGCATTGTTTATAATCCTGAAAAATTAGAATTAATATAAACACTCTTCAACAGGAGCTCAGTGAAGTAAATAAGATACCCAAATGTAGTGGCATGCTGAGCCTCAATTGGCAAGCTGCTGCAGGAAGCCGCTTAGTGTGTTGGAAGTTATTTACTGAGCTTATAGCACAGTTGTTCACATTTATGAATCCTTACTATATGCAGGGCCCTGGGCTTATTGTTTAATCTCATTTAATCCTCACAACAACTCTATGAGGTTAACTACTGTTAGTCCTTTTACGAATGAGAAAAGGGAGGCCCATTCATGAACAACTTATCCAGGGTTGTTCCATGGAGCTTCTGGGTCTTGAAGCTGGGTCTGAGTCCCTACTTTGAGTTTTGAGTCTCAAACTCTACTTTTAGTAAATTAATCCATTCCCCACCCCCCCTTTTTTTTTAAATGTAGGCTGCACACCCAGCATGGAGCCTTGAACTCACAACCCCAAAACGGAGACTTGAGCTGAGATCAAGTGTCAGACCCTAAACCAACAGAGCCACCCAGGCGCCGCTAATCCATCCTTGTTTTTAAAATCCATTTATAGGGGCACCTGGGTGGCTCAGTTGGTTGGGCGACTGCCTTCGGCTCAGGTCATGATCCTGGAGACCCAGGATCGAGTCCCACATCGGGCTCCCTGCTCGGCGGGAAGCCTGCTTCTCCCTCTCTCACTCCCCCTGCTTGTGTTCCTTCTCTGGCTGTGTTTCTCTCTGTCAAATAAATAAAATCTTTAATAAAAAAAATAAAATAAAATAAAATAAAATCCATTTATATGAATAGAAAGAGAACAGGAAAGTTACACAACAGAGAGTATCATGGGTCCTGGGATCAGGGGTCATTTATATTTTATTCTTTGGGCTTATCTGTGGGCATTATTCCTTCTTTTAATAAAGAAATTACAGTCATTAAAAAGTAACAAATCAGAGAAGGCTTGTCCCTGAGTTGGGAAGGAGGAAGTAGCCAAAGTACTATCTAGAGACTCTGTGTTGCCAGGAACTGGTCAGAGCAGGAGGCAGTCAGGGAAAGCAGCACCCATCCCTGAAGTAGAAGGCCCCCTGGAAAGAACAGGACCCAGCTGTCCCAGTCCTGAAGGCCCACTCTATCCAGGGCCTGGACCCACCCCCATTGCAGGCCATCACCAGCCTGCATCCTAAAAGGGCCATTAAGCAAGATAACTGCACACTTCCAAATTAAAAGAGCTTTTCTGGGAAACACCTGCTAATCCCCACCAACCCCATGGTTAAAAATGTATTTCCCCCTCTCATCTATCTGCAGGCGTCAAACTGGGGGCTTGGAGGGTTCAGATGAAGGTTTTCTTGTGGAACTATAAGGACAACGTCCAAGGCCTTGCTTGGACATAGAGAACCCTGGTGTCTGTGATGAATGGAATATCTGGGGTCAGTGATGCATTCCTGGGTTAGAGTGGGGTGGGGTGGGGTGAGGTGCAGAGAGGTTCAAGTAGGCAGGATTAACCAACCCATAAAGTCCGTTGTTGCTATTTCTTGACAGTTTTCCTTCCAGGCGTGCCCCTGGTGTTTGCTGAGATCTGAGTGGGTGAGAAGGGGGTGAAGAGGGGCCTGCTGGGGTCTCCTGAGCCCTGTGCCTTCTCAGGAAGGCAGAGGCCATGTAGTCACAGGTTAAGTGCTTGACCTTGAACCCCAGACATTTAGGTTTGGATTTTTCTGAATCCATGACTTATCTGCCTGGAAGATTTTGAAGGCCCTCACTTTGCTGGCAAATGGCCAAGCAGTGGGCATTTGGAAGGGAAAGAACTTCTGTGACGCACTGTGTACCCTGAGGAGAGCGGCTACTCAGAAGCTGTCCTCATTCACCACTCCCTCTTGTCCCTGATTACCATTCCAGCCTGTGTTCAGGACCGTCCTCCCACCTTGCCCCAGCCCATGCCGTACTGTGGCCTGCTTTCCCTACCAGACTAGGTTCATTTATTTGGTTCTGTCATCCCCACCTTCCATTTTCCAATTGCTCTGGAATCTCCTCCACCTCAGGTCCTGCCATCTAGATGTGTGCATTATTCATTTAATGAATATGAAAGTGTATTTAATCATTAAAAGTTACCATTGGAGGGTGCCTGGGTGGCTCAGTGAGTTAAAGCCTGTGCCTTCAGCTCAGGTCACAATCTCAGGGTCCTGGGATCGAGGCCAGCATTGGGCTCTCTGCTTGGCAGGGAGCCTGCTTCCTCCTCTCTCTCGGCCTGCCTCTCTGCCTACTTGTGATCTCTCTCTCTCTGTCAAATAAAGAAATAAAATCTTTTTAAAAATATATTTTGAAAGATTACCATGGGAGCTGTTATTTTTTGAGCACTTAAGTATATGCCAGGCCATGATAAACACGTTTCCTGTCCTGTTTCACTCAATCCTTACAACTGCCCGAAGGTTTAGATGCAATCCCAGCTCTCTGTTACAGACATGGAACCCGAGGCATGAAGAAGCCTGGGCACTTGACGGGGTTCCACAGCCCTAGAGTGAGGAGGCTGGACCTCGAACCTGGGCCGTTTGACTCTAAAGCTCAGTCCTGCACCTCCAGTCTCCCCCTCCAGGTGATACAGAATCTGCAAGCGGAGCACCGGCCGCGAACACACATTGCACACACACGTGCCTGCACGTTAGGGCTCCTCTAGCTGAGATCTTGGATTCTGGAGCCAAGCTACTTGAGTCCAAATCTTGGCTGTACCATTTCCAACTTGTGTGACCTTGGGTGAGTTCTTTGATCCCTCTGAGCCTCAGTTTCTTCTTCTTGAAAGTAGGCATAACTCCTGCCTCGGAGGGATTTAAATGATTTCATACATGCAAAGCACTTCACGCAGCTCCCGCGCACCAAGTCCTGGTAACGTCAGCTGTTGCTGCCGTCATTACCGATGGCTCATCTTGCCTCCCAGCGAAACAGTGAGTTCCTTGTCTCTTCTGCTCCGGCCCCCACAGCACTCAGCCCAGGGCAGATGTGCCCGGTGATGGACCTTAGTCACCAGGCTCCTCCCCCTCAGAGGGGATGTGAGCGTGAGTGTTCTCTCTGCCCAGACTGTCGAAATCTGAGTCATGCCTTGACGGCTGTCCCCACAGACATACCGCAGCCTCAGCCCCTTCCCCTTTCACAATGAGCTCTGTCATTCACACCCTCCTCAATCATGAGCAGATACCCCCAGGATTATCCATTATTGGGTCCTGAGGACACCACCAGGAGGAAGAGACTTGGTAGGCAGATGACAGGGACCTGACTCTCTAGCCAGTGGCTTTGGCTGTTTGGCCATATTTCAGAACCATCAGTGGCTTCCAAATTGATTGACAACCCAGTATAGGGCCACAGTATGTCATTTGGTTGCCCTTGGATATCTGACAACTTTCACTCAGCCCCATCTAGACAGGACGCGTTTGGGAGCCTTTGGTTTCACTCCTGTCTACTCTCCAGGCTCCTGGAAGCCTGTGAGGAGATTTGGGGAAAGTGAAGATCCTCAACTTAAAGACTTACTGTGCCTTAGATAGTTCAGTGTTAATGATTCTAAGCTCCAGATATCTAGGCAGGCCTAGGTTCAAAACCTGATTCTGCTTTTGTTGCCTGTGACTATGAGCTTCATAACTTGTTTCTCTGTGTCTGTTTCTTGCTCTGGAAAATGGCAACAGTAGCAGTATTGACTCTATGAGATGGTTGTGGGTGCGACGCGGATGGGAAGCACTTAATATAGTGCCTGGCAAGTGGCTGTCACCAGTTCTGTTGTTAAGCAGGGGAGAGGACACTGCACCAAGAGTCAAGAAGTCAAGGATTGAGTTCCAGTTCTGCTGCTCATTGGCTGTGTTAACTTAGGCAAGTTAACTCCCTTCTCTGAACCAGTTTCTTCAACTGTGAAATGCATTTGGGTTCGAAGGTCGTTCAAGTTCTTTTTAGCTAAGATTTGTGATCTGTGATTTTGAAGGTGCCCCCCCCCCCAAAAGAAAACAGAGTGGAAGAAAGAATTATTACCAGATGTCCTTATCTGACAGGATCACATTTCACAAGCCCCAGGGACTTGGCACCATCTTTAGAAGCTCCTCATCCTCCACCGTCCCCCCTCCCCCAGCCAGTGGTCATTTGCTGAAACTTCTCAACCCCAAGAATTGTTTGCAAGACCCCAAGAGGCTTTCTGGAACCACCATGAGACCCCAGGGAAGGCATGGGGCTAGAAACGAAGCCTGCATCACAATGAAGGGCCAGCCTCAAAATCACACCCCAGAATGTTACTCTCAGTGCCTGGGGCAGCAGTCACTCTTCACTTCCTCAGAATGGATTAGTTTATGACAAGGGAGGGATGTTTCCCCTGGAGCCTGGGGGTATAGTGTTCTGTTATAAAATAGCCATCCCCTCCCCCCCCAAGGGAATTGGAAGGGTTGGTTTTTTTTTTGTTTGTTTTGTTTTTTTTTGGTGTAGTGACCTCTGACACCGCCCCCACCCCACCCCCAGCCTCTCAAGCAGTCTGAGTCACCCCCAGCAGGGGTACAAATCTGGGGATAGAGGAGGCGTCTGGCATCCCCAGGGAATGAGAGCCCTTCCCCACAGGAGTGTCCATTAGTGTAGAGTCCCACTGAGTTATTCTTATGCCCTGTTTGACCCCAGGGGGATGAGATTGGTGGGATTTACAGAAAATAAAAAGCATTCGGTTTCAACTAGTTCTACCAGTTTTCCCCCCTACAGTAAAACATCACTTAACCATTTTAACGTAACAAATTTCCTTTTACAGAGACAGTAGGCTTTGGAGGAATTTATTGGTGGTAACAAACAGAGGCACTTTTTACGAAGCCCTTGGTGCTCAACACATGGCAAATATTCTATACCCATTATCTTATTATTTTTTTAAAATTACCGGTTTCACCGCGAGGAAAAAATATGACAGTTTTCATTTTACAGGTGGGCAGACTGAGACCCAGAGAAGTAAAGTGGTCTGCTCAAGGTGAGCGCCGTCGGGACTTGAACCCGGGCCGGAATTACCCCAGAGGGTCTGGCAGCCCCACCCTGGCGTGCAAGCTTGCTGGAGGCCTTGCTGAAGCTCTGCCTCGGCGGTGATGAGACCCAGGTCCTTGCGTCTCTCATGACATCTCAGACTTTTCTGGAAGGCCCACATGGTCCTCTTCTAGCCCAACAGCTGGGACCACTGCTGCACAGCGAGTGTGGGTAGCTTGTCTGAGCCGATCCAGGAAAGGGCAGAGCTCAGCCTCTCGCTCCTTGTCTGTTCTAGCAGTAGAGATTATGATGGGGTTTTCCGATCACTGTCATGTCCAATGGCCAGTAACCATGAACTCTTTTCTCCTTTTCCTTGCGTCCAGCAAATGCAGCATCCCAATGCAGCCAGTTGGGAAGAGAACGTTTCCATAGGAATTCTGCAATGTGGATTTCCTCTCCAAGCTCCAGTCCAGCCCGAACCAGTTCCTCTTCTGGCTGGGAAGTTTCTTTCCTCTTCCCACTCCCATGAAACTGTTGGGCTCAGCTCAAGCCCACTCCCTTTCTCCTTTTCCTCCCACCTTCTTCAGGCAGTGGTTCCCTCTTCTTCACTGCACCTGGCTCTACCCCCGGGCAGTTAGCTCCAAACCTCTGCTGGACGCCAATCGCTTATGAATTCTCTAAAGTCATGTCAGGGAATCCCACAGATGCATCCTGGACAACACAAGTCCCAGGGAGAAAAGGTTCTGGGATCAAACCATTTGGGCAGAGCTGCACACCAGACTCTCTTCTTAAAAATTAATGTGTAGTCAAGTCCTTCCTTGAAGAGGCTAGTAGTCAGGAAACGGTTTTGTTTGCTTTTTTTCAACCCAGCATTTCTAAAACTGAGGTAACCACATAATCATCTTCCCTGTCCCTGTCGCATACCTGTGACAACAGAAAAAACAGTGATCTCCTGGAGAACACACTTTAGGAAATTCTACCCCCAGCTTTCCACCCGAGTTTGTGGTTAATCTTGCTTTCATTGATTTAAGCCTTTCCTGTTTCTTGGGGCTAATCTCACAAAATAATCTAAGGTGATGTCAGCCCAACAGGGTCTTCAAGAAACATATACTTGATGGAGATGAAGATTTTCTTAAGACTTGAGAATGATGCCCAGAATAGATCAAGGATTTTCTAGAATGTGGGAAGAGGGGAAGTAGAATTTGAAATAACAGCAGACGGTGTTTCCCAAATTTTATTTGTTTCCTAGTCAGAGAACCAAAGCCAGGGATGGAATATAATGGAGAATAATCAAACCAGACCTCAGTCACAGATAAACTGTTTTGAGTGAATGAGTGAACAGTCTTTCTGACTGGTCAGAGGGTTGGGAGACCATGAATGAATGCTTACATGCACACGTGAATGAATGAATGGAGACTGAAAAACTGGTCCCCAGATTAGAACCTGCCACCCATGTTCAATGGACGAAGCCAGACATAAAAAGAGGGCACTGTGAATGATTCCATTTATAGGAAGGACAAGAGCAGATCAAGCTATTCTACTATGGAAAAAAGAGAGCTGTGGTTGCCTTTGGAGTAGGCATTGACTGAAAGGGGCACAAAAGGGCTTTTGGGGGGATAGAAATAGTCTCTCTCTTGATTCCGGTGATGGTTACACGAGTGTATACTTTTGTCAAAATTCACCAAATTGTACATTTAAGATGTGTGCATTTATCTGTATTGTGCATTTAACCTAAAAAGAAATAGCTTACCATTTAGGTCTCCCTGGCAATAATTTACTCCCTTGTCCATTATTTTCTCAGAACATTTTGTCTACATGGGCAGCACATCCCTTTTTTTTTTTTAACTTTATTTATTAGAGAGTGAGCACAATCAGGAGGAGCGGCAAGCAGAAGGATAAGCAGGCTCCCCACTGAGCAGGAAGCCTGATGCAGGACTGGATCCCAGGACCCATGACCTGAGCCGAAGGCAGATGCTTAACCAACTGAGCCCCCCAGGCACCCTAGCGCATCACTTTAATATAGACTGCCTTCCAGGAGGATTCTTCGTGAGCATGTCTGTTTGCTTTCCCCACTGCATGTGAGCTTTCCCCTAGAGCCTGCACATAGCAAGAAATGAACTAACATTGGTGAGATTTGACTTGAGGCCAGATTCATAAAAATAAAGGAAAACAACAGTATCTATCATCTACTAAGCACCTGCTGTGTGTCAAGTTGTATGCTAAATTCCTTACACATTTCATTATATATATATATATTGTTTATACATATATATATTTATATGTATACATACAGTACATATGTATATAACCCCCACAAGATTGAGTAGCCATTAAGTCTGAAAACAGGCAAATAAGAATAACAAATGTCGGGGCACCTGGGTGGCTCAGTTGGTTAAGCGACTGCCTTCAGCTCAGGTCATGATTCTGGAGACCCGGGATTGAGCCCCACATCAGGCTCCCTGCTGTGCTCTTATCATGGCAAATACATATTCTTACCAGAAAAATGACATCACTCCGAGATACTCTTTGTTCCCTGCCTTTTTTCTCCCCTTAGGGCAACAACGTGAATCTCTTTCTAGCATTAACTAGTCTGTGAAGATCTTTGTATGGAAGACCTGGTCTCATTTACCAGTCGCCCAAGGATGGACATTCCTGTTACTTCCAGTATTGCATTATTATAATTAATGCTGCATTAACATAACTATAGCTAAATCCTTGTACCCAGCCACAATTATTTCCTTGGGGCCAATCTCAAGAAATAGAGTTGTAGTGTTGTGGAAAAACGGAGGAAACTCAAGTGGCACACAGAAATCAGGGAGAACACAGCCTTATTACGCAGGCAGGCCCAGCGGGATCATTTCCAAAGCTTGAGCACCTGGCAGGTTTAGGGGCGAATTTTCATGGTTACAGGTGATGGGGGGATGGAAACGGGATGCTTTTGAGGTCTCTCATGGCCCATTGGCCTCCTTCATGTGGGGGTATAATCTATACAGGAGTGCCAGAGGAGAGTGCTAAATCATCCCAGAGATGCTTTTCTTTTTCTCTCTGAACCAAACAGGACTGCCATTGGGTCTTTTTCATCTTAGTGGGAGTAGTGGGGAGGAACAGATAGGGCAGGGCTGGGGCCTGGGACGGCCATTGGACCTTTTCCATCTCAGCGAGAGCAGAGAGTAGTCGCAGACACGACGGGGCTGGGGCCTGGGAGTTTTTCCGCCTCAGCAGGACTTTTTTTTTTTAAAGATTTTATTTATTTATTTGACAGAGATAAACATAGCCAGAGAGGGAACACAAGCAGGGGGAGTGAGAGAGGGAGAAGCAGGCTTCCTGCCGAGCAGGGAGCCGGGGACTCTGGGATCATGACCTGAGCTGAAGACAGTCGCTTAACCAACTGGGCCACCCAGGTGCCCCTGCCTCAGCAGGATTTTAAGGGTAGGCATGGTTTTAAGACTTTTTGATACCTGTTACCAAACCGCCCTCCAGAAAGACTGTACAAAGTTCCTTTCCCACCAGCAGGGAATGAGAATGACTGTTTCTCTGCACCATCACCAACACTGACTTTTATCATTTTTGTCCATCTTTAAGCAATTATTCTTGAGCAAGGGATTTTCTTTTATCTGTCTGATTCAACTGGGAATTCCCGGAGGGCAGGGCAGGGAGGTAGCTCCTTCATCTCCACGGAGCTCCCGTGCCTGGTACATGACCTGCCCACAGCAAACACCCAAGAGATACTCGAACTGAGTCTCAGAGACCAAGAGAGATTTTTGAAGTGCCGCGGGCAGACAATTCTTATTAAATGCAAGACCTAACCACCAAGGATTCTACAGTGGATGAAATTCAGGGACTATACACAGAGGAAGACAAAGGCATTTCCAGAAGCACTGGCCTGATATTCAGATGTCAATCAGCCAAGTGATAAGTTCTGAGATCAGCCTGGGTTGAGGCCGCTGATCTGCCAGCAGATTTGCATGTGTAACTTGAGATTCACTCCAGTTTCAAATACTAGGGGAGCTCTGAGCCAGGATACTTGGGTTTCGCACTGTCACCATTTTGGCGGTGGCTCAGGACACGTCACTTCTTCCTTTTGGGCTTGGTGTCCTATCTGTTCAGTGGGGAGCGCAACAGTGTTTCCACGGAAGCATATCAACAATCACGGAATGCTCTCTCCCTCTCCCTCTAGCACTTACTGAGGATTTGTTATGTCCCCTATCTCTGCTGGGGGCAGGTTAGCATGATGTGGAGGGAACTTTGGACAGTCTGGGTTCAAAACCCTTGCTCCGAAATGCTGTCACTGTATGCACTTGGCGATGGAACCAATAAGACCTGCCTTGGAGGGTTTCGTGGGAAGATTAAATACCTCATCTGTGCAAAGCATCTAGAACTTGGAACCTAGTAAGCATTAAGTGTCACCAACCATTATCTGATTTAAACCTCGCAGTAATGCTGTGAGGGACAATTATTTGCTATTGACTCCGTTTTTAAAGATGGAGAAACTGGAGGAGAGAAGTTACATAAATGACAGGAGAAGGCCAGGACTGAGCTCATGTCTGTTTGACTCCAGACTTTTTCACTGACAATATGAAAGATTCGTATTTAAGTATAATATTTATATTAAGTATTTTAAAATATATTAAATATTAAATAATATTAAAGTTATATTAAATACTAAAGCTGGAAAACAGTCCAGATCATCTAATCCAGTCCCCTCACCTGACAAGACCCAGAGTGGAAGAGACTTGCCCAAGGACACCCAGTAGGGTAGTGACAGCCCAGGGCCAGACTCCAGCCTCCCGATGGCCTCTTAGGAGCTAGGTTCTTGGTGCCAGGGGCAAGGAGGCCTCCCCCGTTGGCTGCCCTTGTTCCTGGGCTAGTGAGCGGACTGGGAGCTTGTGCGGACATGAGGAACTCTGCAACCCAGGCCAGGTGACGGGAGAAGCCATGGTTGCCATCGGCCACTGCAGGTGCCCCTTTTGTCCATAATTCTCGGTCCCAGGCCCCTCCCAGGGGGAAATTAACCTACCGTCTCCTGCCTGGATTTGCCCTCTCTGCAGCCACCCTCCGTGGAGGGTGACCCAAAGGGGCTGTTCTGGCGTCCCAGCCAACCCCGACCCTCACTTCCGGTCCGCCACTGCACCTGGCGAGCGGGGGCTGAGAAGCTGCCCCCCTCCTCAGCAGCTCCCGCCTCCCCCGCCTGGTTTGCAGCCTAATTTCTTTTTAAGGATATCTTTTATTTAACCCAACAGATAAAAAATATGACTTCAATATACAGTCAGTTTAATAAAGTATTAACAAGGTATTTTATATTCTTTTTGTGTCCAAGTCTTCGAAATCTGGAATATATTTTACACTTACCACACATCTCAATTTGGATGCTACCTTTTTTTTTTTTAAGATTTATTTATTTGTTTATTTGTTTGTTTATTTATTTATTTATTTGACAGGCAGGTGTGGGGGTGCAGGAGGGAAGCACAAGCAGGGGAAGTGGCAAGCAGAAAGAGAAGCAGGCTCTCTGCTGAACAGAGAGCAGAGCTGGGGGTCTGGATCCCAGGACCCCAAGATCATGACCTGAGCCACAGGCAGACCCTTCACCGGCTGAGCTACCCAGGTGCCCCTGGATGCTACATTTTCAAGGGCTAGTAGCGCCAAAGTGCAAACAACCCAAATATCCATGAACTGAGGAATAGATAAACAAAAGGTAGTGTATTCATTCAAAGGAATATTACATATTCAGCCATAAAAATAATAAATGCAACATGGGGGAAACCTTAAAAAAAATATGTTCAGTGAAAGAAGCCAGATGCAGAAGAGTATACTAAATGATTCCATTTAAGCGAACTGTCCAAAAGAGGCAAATTCATAGAGACAGAAAGTAGATTATGTCTGCCAGGGGCTGGGGC